>VZTR01027384.1:366318-440183 GCA_013400775.1 Chaetops frenatus | reverse complement strand
ACTGAGTCTGTAATTAAACTTGCAGATTTCTAAAGACAAGTATTGCCTTCGTACAGGTGTACAGGACTGAGGCAGAAACACTGCTGCCTTGTAAACAGTTTCACCTCAGTGCTGAAGACTGTCCCAGTGTGGGAAGCAGATGCATTTCTGATTTATGGAGCTCATGTGTCAATGGTTCTGACTGCAGTCACTTCAGCAGAGCTAAGCCAGATGACCACTGTGAAGGGTCTCACCCTTGAAGGGGGCACAGAAACAAACTGCAATCTGTGCAGCACAGGAATAAATAATGAGAAACCCATACTAAGTCACTGGAGTTAATGATGTGAAATCCACACATTTAGGTAAAGACCTAGGGCCAAAGTATTTAATCTTTAAACGTATTTATATTATTAAAAATATGATTTGATTAAGGTATCCATCAGAGAAAGAGCATTCACTTTGAGAAAAAACATTTATATAGTGGAAAGCATCCAGATGATGTAAAAGACAATAGCCCACCTCTGTCTCCTTCAGAATTATTATATTTTTATTCTTATCTAACATACTCCATACTCCTTTATATCCTTCACGCTGCATAGCAGGCTCTTAACTGTTCTAAAAATAACAGTCATTAAAGGAGGCACAGAGATGTTCCAGCCTCTTTGCTGAATCTGAATTCATATCAGCTCTGTCAAGGAAGGTTGGCCACAAACCTGTCTGCAGCAGGTGTGAGGCCAAGCTCCCTTTTGGAGAATTAGTCTCATCTATCATATAAATTTGTTTTGGGTTAACCGGAATGTTGCTCACAGCAAAAGAAATTGAGAAGCCTCCCACCCAGTGCAGCAGAAGTTTAAAGTATTGGTCAGTAAAGTGAAATGATTCTGCAGAGATACCTGTGGGGATAAATTGCCCACTTATCTACCTTAATTTGTAAGACACATCAAGTGTCATATAAGATATTATTCCTAAAAGAGTAAGCCACCTTCATAATAACCACAGAGGTGAGATTGTTGGGTAAACACTAAATCAAAACAAAAATAATTTTCTTCAAGGAAACATAATTTGTGTAACTCAGAAATCCAACAAAGAAAGGCTTAACAAATGCAGGATCTGTTGTTTGTTTCCCTATCTATATCTGTATCTGCATACATGGCTTTTAAGAAAAACACACTTAATACGGTTATGATGATAGCAACACTATTCTCTGTGTTCCTTCTTTTTCTTAAGCAATTTCAGAGAAGAAATTAGGTATTGATTCTCTCCCTACCTATGTCATCTTTTCTCTTTAATAGATTCATGGCTTTCAGGCTTTAGTTCCACAACCCAGTAGGTAGTATCTAAACAAGATTCACTTTTCTGAAAGAGGCCCTGATTGCTATTAATTCTTCTGCTTTTCTTTTTTTTTTTTTCCCAAAGTGTTGTTGAAGCGCCGTTCTAGAGAAGTTAAGAATTAAACATTTTCAAGTTTCACAGAGCAAAGCCAAGAGAGTTTCTCCTTCACATTCACACTAGACTAGTCCTGATGCCAAAATAGTCTCTTACAAGCTGGGCAACTAATTTCAAATTTCCAGTCCCAGCTGACATTTAATTATCTTACTCACAGAAGAGCAGTTCCAAGATGCTTGGCAAAGAGGTTCAAGCCTCTGAGTTGGATTCAAGAGATTTGGAGCACAAAGCTTTGCCATCCACACCACAAGAGTGCTCCACTTGCTGGATGGTTCCTCACCATCCTCTACCAAAATGGAGTCCCTCTCCTGCCCAAACAGGGACATGTGTTACAGGGGCAATCCCTTGTACTTTTCTCCTGTTCAATGAACTCCTTCAAAGGAGTTGCTGTCACTTTGCTGATGCTGCACACCAAAGTGGCACCAGCTGTTGGAGTGTCCAGTCTGAGACTAAATGGTCAGAACCAGCCAGAGATGTGCAAGCCAAGGGGTAACAATCTTGTTTGCCACAATTTTACCTCTATATCATAAGCACTAATCCCAAGAATTTCAGATGTGCTATCAGGAAATCCTGTCCTGCAAAATGAATTCCACAGGGAAAAAAAGGCTTTTGCTGTTAAGTTCTCCAGTTTACCTCTGCCTCAAGTCAGCTTCAATGGAGATGGGCTGATTTACGGCAGCTAAAGACCTGCCCTTGCTTCCATTCAAAAAAGACAAAACAGACTCTTCTTCTGATCAAGAAGTGAAATTCTATAATTCATTTAATGAGGAAGAGCTAATGTCCATAGAGACACTGGTGATTAATATCAGATGTGTCAATCAAAATCTATTAATGTTGAGTTGTTAATTTGATTTGTGAAATACTGCAACAAAGATTCATATAATTTATCCTTAAGGGATATTAATTGGGTATTAAATTAACCTACTGGATGTTTGTCCTGTCTTCCAACTAGAAAGAAATGTGTTCACAACAGTTCACCATAAAGGGCAAAGCCAGTGAGGACAGAAATGAAGAAAAGAATGCTTTAAGATTCATGTTTACTCTAGTTGTCTGTCATTTGAATTTGTCTATATAAAGAGTTGTCTTCCTCAACTCTTTATAGAATACCTTCAAGTATGTGTTCCTGGCAAGTTTAATTTCAAAAGTCAACAAACAAGGGTTGTGCTTTAAAGAAAAAAAGGTATTTCATACACCATTCTAAACAATGAACACTTGCTGGCGTCTCGTCTGTAACCAGGCTCACACTTTAGAAAAGTGCAACATGACTGTTCCATCAGAATTATGCTGCTGTCTTTACTGTTCTGCTCTACACTAAAGACTTGAGAATCACTCTCAGTATAACAATGAATATATTGAAAATTAGCTGATTAGGTTCACAAGCAAGTATACCTAGGTATAGACCTAACTCAGGTTTTATAGCTACAATGAAGTTCTGCATTTGGGAGAAAATCTAGGAAAATGAGAATTAATTGAAAGAACAGCCCTCTGTCATGCAGCTGTATAAATTTACATGTGGCCATTTTTACTCTTTGGACAAATAATATGTATGCAAGAGTAAATTTTGATTTTACACAAAAGAGCAGTGCCCAGACTATGCTTCACTATGCCTGACAAAAGCCAGACTCAGTTAGCTAATACCATTGTGTATACTTTGAGCTGATCTCCAAAAAACCATCCTATGGCATCTGCTAAATGAAATTCCTACTTGCTAGATTATTTCCTTTAGCAAAGTGTGCTTCAAAAATTACTACAGCTGATATTTATCACTTAGGGACTACATTGTACAAACTCTGCACCAAGTGTCTTTGCACTCCCTGATTTAAGTGGGACACTCCCCAGGAGAAAAAGCACTAATTTACAGCAGTTATAGCAGCACAGGGCCCAAAGAAATGCTACAGTTAACATTTGTTTTAACCACAATGGTTATTTTTGTTACAGCTAACATAAAAAATTCCCTTCTCATTCATATTTGTCACTATTTTGTTTTTATGTAAAATAATAATCATTATAATAATAGTAATTCCAGATGTTCATGTAAAGGCAGCTCATTAAATCACAGTTGTGCACTCTTCCATGTTGTAATTTGCTCAGATAAATTCCCTTTTCTTTAAGCAGGTAATAAATACATAAAGCTTTTCTATCTATATATCTTTTAATCGACTGCAGTCATTTAACCTAGACCCTCTAACCAAATTAATAATAGAAAACGTGTCATAACAATTCCTTACCACAGGATGAATTATCATTATTGTTTTGGCATAGAAAATCCTTTCTGCTACCTCAAATTACCCTTCTTTTCAACAGTGCACAATACATGAATCGCTTCCCTAATCCTGCATGTTACTAAAAATCACATCCCAGTACAATAGAGCCATCTGACAAGCTACTTTCTGACAGCAGGCTAAACTATTGTGGTGGTGAATTCCCAGAGACCCTCTGGATCTGTTTCATTAATAAAAGTTGCAAGTGAAAGCCAAAGGAGGAACTGCTCACAGCCTGAGAGAATCCACCCAAAGGCTGAACTTCACATCCCAGCTCTTCCCATCATCCTTAATGTCATGGAAACAGCTTCCCTTGTGCCAGGGAGGTGTTAAGCAGACAAACATCATTAGAGCTCCAGCTATACTTCCTTTGAAATCTAAAGATTTAAACATCTGGATTTTTTTTACAGCTGGGGGCAATTACAGTGCCATTCCCAAACACCATAAATGTGTGTCTATCCATAGTATTATATATACACAGGCTCTGATCCTCAGCTGCCTGTTAAATTAGTCACATTTGACAATGTCAAGCGAGTCATACTGAATTTACAGCACCTGAGAACTCAGCCTTCCAATCTGCAATCATTTGTAAAAGGATGAGTGATCTGTAGAGCAAGGGTGTAGTTGAACACCAGTGAATTACAATTCTCAGTGTTGATTTTTGTTCTGATACTGACACCCTCCATGGCTTCAAGCTAGTTTGTTTTTGGGGTTTTTGGCTTTTTTTTTTTTTCTTGCAGCAGCCTTATAGAACATATTTTCTTCTCTGGGACTTAAGGAGCAGGACTTAGGCACTGCATCAAAAACCCTGCACATTCAAAGATCTGCAACACACTAGAATTAGTGTTGCCAAGCCTGTTTCTATTACTATTGTTTTTGAAAAGATAGTAAACCATCTGCCCTCTTTATGGTCTTGTAATCAGAATCAACTTGTGCTTCTACCAGACAAGTATTTAAGCGACTTTTTATTGCAACAAACCAGCATTCATCAAAAGTGGTGTATTTTTAACACTAATTCTAATTATAACAAGCAGTGCATTTTGTGTGCTTTCCAATTATGCATGAGAAAAGTCAGTGTAAGTGTCCTCTCTTATCATAATTATCTGTTTCTAATTTCAATTTTGGCTATGACTTTGCACTCAGTGATGTAAATGTAAATGTTCCTGTCAGATAAAGATTAATTTGATTTAAGCCTTCTTTGTTCTAATTATATATTCTATTTCTGCTCACCATGCAAGTTTCATTTGAAGGCACATCTGTATTTTATCACAACAATGAAGAAATTCTTTGGTATTTAAAAAGGTAACTACAGGATTTCAGCTAGTCCTGTCAGGCACTGTTATGACAGTGTACGCTAGGACTGTGCCAAATGAATTAATATTTTAGATGACTAATGCATGAATTACTGCAATTATTACTTGACTATTAAAGTATGTGAATTTTTATGAAATGAAATAAAACTTGTTGCCCTAATTGCTCTCTGTACTCCTAAGGAAACATGACCTTTATGGGCTTTGAACCTGAGCACACCGAAAATACTGTACCTCGTAGGCAGAATAGCAGATTTAACAAGGACAGAAAGATCATTTTATCTCTGACATGGAACATATCTCCTTGATATTCTCCTGTCTGGAAGTCAAGGTTTTAGGAATAATCTAGACAGATTTCTATCATTCAGTACATCCATGCTGTGTGGACATCCCAGTAAGAAGGTAATAGAAATACTGAGTGGATAATTCTGCAGTAGTAGTCCAGACTTGAAGTCTCACACTTATAAGCACCTAAAACTACTCAAATACTGAGTTTTGTGGAACACTTCAAAACCACAGACTAGTACTGGGTTTGATGAAAATGGGATGTGACCCACTGGCCATGTCTCCTGACAAAGCTCTTCTGCAGGCAGCAATAGAATATGCTCTGACCAAGAGGTGATTCAAATATTGCCAAAGGCTGCTGTGTCTAACCTGGCTTGTGCTTAAATCCTAGAACAACGTGGGTTTCCACCAAAGCCATCACAAGTGAGGGCTAGCTGGCTGCAGAGTCAGGTCTCTAGGCACAGCTCAGAGAGGTTTCTGACATGTCTAACACAAACTGAGTTCAAATTCCAGTGCTTATAGGGCTGGTAACCACTCTTCTACCCCACTGCTTTCACAAAACTTAGAGCAACTTTAACAGTATTCAACAGCTTCACTGACATTTGGGTGATACTGCCCCACAGAATCAAAGCCTTGATACCTAGAACACAACCACCTACGTGAACCTCTCCTTTTCTAAAGAATTCTATTAATAAGACTTGAAGACTTGGAAGGCTTCACTGAAGCACGTGCATGTGGCAGTTCCTGTTCTGCAGCTGCAGAAGTTTGGTTTTCCATGCAGAGTCTGTTAGTAGCTCATCCTCCAAGCTGCTGTCTCCTCCCAGAACTCATTTCCCTCCCCTCTCCAGAGGAAGAACTGTGCACACCACTCTGCTGTACAACTTACAAAGAACAAGTGATTGCACATAATTTTAAAAATATAACATTTCTAGGATTCATTAGAAAGCTAAAAAATTAAATATTTTTAGCTGAATACTAAAAAAGCAATTTAAAAAGCTTATGACAATTTTACAGTCACAGGCAAGACTCAACAATGCTGTTATCCGACAGCTCTGTGGTGCAGCATCTCTTTGAACAGTTTTCTCCTGACATTCTGTCCACTTCAAGGGGCAACCACTCAGATAAACAATCAAACAACTTGAGAGAGAGAGATTTAGACACTTACCACTCCCTGACATTTAGACTTCCCACTTGATCTGTGCCAACTGCTGTCTTAGACACTGACTTCTGAGCATGTCACTGCTGCAAATTGGCAGCTGCAATTGGTAAGTACTTCTGACTGGGTACTGTCTTCAGAATCTATTTATAGCATTTTCTGGCTACTCTATGGCATAGAGAAAAACCAAGACTAGAAGTGTTTTTATGAAACGTCTCACCACTTCATACTATTTCATTTATAAATGAAAGAGAAGATGCACACAAAAGTACTGTTTGGGTTGGTGCTGTTATACACTGTTTTTCAATTGTTTTCACTTATAAGAATGTTGCTGTTTTACTTGCCAAAACAAAAATCTACTGCTGTAATATTGCTGTGATCTCGGCACAGTGTTTCTGGACAGGGGGTGACCTTCTGTACATTTTATCTGGAGGAATTTGGCCCAGAGAAGCAGAAATCAAACAAGATGTGATCAGAGTTGCTGCAGAACCCGTCACCTCTCATCAGCTTGTGATTTAGTGTAACCTGAACAGGGACAGCCCTGTGATTTTGTATAGGAACCAACATGACACTATCCAGAGCCAGGAGGTCATTGGTTTAAATCTCAACTAATCTGATGTGTCAGACCAAAGGCTCAGATTAGGCAGCTGGAGAAAATGGAAACATTCCCCTGCAATTTAATATCATAATTAACTACGGACAAAGGATACAATGACTTCAAAAGAAATAAAGCTTTAACAAGAAAAGATAATGGGCCAAATCCACTGTTGGCATAAACTGCCAGAACTATGCTGATCTCATAGATCTTTGTCAGCTTTCACCAGTGGCAAATTAGGCTACAATTAATGAATTTCAGTGATCAAATTCCAATTAATTGTTCATTGCTGCAATAATCCAGCTGGACGTGTGTGTGTGTGCAAACACTTTACAATAGCACTGCAGCAGTACTTCTGTTATCAAACAACAACAGACAGCAAGAGGCAGTGCAGTAACAGTTTGTAATAGCAAAATTTACCTATTAATTTTGGTCTAGTTAATATTTTAAAAACTATCAGATACTTATAACTAACAGAAAAACATTCTGAATACTGGGGAGAAAGAAAGTGTATGGATTGTAAAGTTTTACCTGAAAGTCCAAATACTCCTAATAAATGAATGGCTTTTATTGAAATGGGCTGGACTGCATCCATCTGCAGATGAATATTGGCTGCAAGTGCTTTCCTGGAGAGCATGCAATAAAGTGATTGAAGTGGTGATTAAAAGGAACACATTAGTAAAAATGTCTACCATAACTTTATAATGTACATTTTTACACTGAAATATCTCTGAATCATTATAAACATCATTAAAAAATGAGCAGTGGGACCAACTTCAGAATACTTGCTGCCTTCTGCTGCAGACCTGATCAGCTGAGCTCTTGCCTGATCAGAATGGCCATGAGAATTTGTTGGGGCTTATCTGTTAGAAGATACATTATTTGGAAACAAGGTCTTGATTTAGGAAGGCATTTAAACTCAGGCTTGAGTGGTCTTTCTAACAAATGTGGATTCTACATTAGGACCTTGATTTCGCAAGTACTTGTAGACTTCTAACAGAGTTCACTTGACTTCAATGCAACAGCTTGAATACTCCAAATTACTCTTTTATGTCAAGTGTTTGATTGGAGAGGGGGTTAACACCTATTTTTTTTTCATCTTGCAAATGTTTGGGCTTTGAGGACATGAGGAGATAAATAATAATTGAAACTTCAGCAAACAAGCTAGTCAATTTGTATGAAAAGATACAATCTAATGTTCTGTGGTGCTCTCCATAAAGCTGTGACTCAACAGCCACTTCTGCTCAGGGGAAAACCTCTGGACTGTTGCAATGTAGTGGAAGAACACTGACATACTGCCCCTACTTCCTAAATATATTTTGAGAGGAAAGAAAATTACTCAACAAAAGTATCTGGGACTGACGAAGGTTGATTGCTTCTGAATGACCTTAAATGCCTCTTCCTAATGCTACAGCCTTGCCTCCTGCCCTGAACTGCAGAGTTACCTCTTAAATTCATTCTTATTATTTGCAGCAGCAGTCTCCTCTGTCAATTTAGAACCATACTTAAAATTTACCCCATAGTGTTTAATTTTCTGTGCAAAAAACATGGACTACAAAGCAACCACAGAGCTAAAACAACTAGTGAAATAGTTTCTAGTCACAGTTTTTCCTGGAGAATTTTAAATACTGTCACCCTAAAGCAGCTTTGTAAAGTAAGACAGAATTAAACCATATTTCCCATAACTTCTGCATACAAAGAAGTATAATTAAAAATGCACAGTATGAAAACTGTGGAAACAAATGAATCCCATCATATTCCTATTTATTAAATCCTTATTACTCCAGGAGAAAAAGCTAACTCTCCACCACCTCCCCGGTGTCAGCCAAGCAAGACAGCAGAGTTACCCATTCCCTGAACTACCTTTTGTAGATTAATGAAAAAAAGGATACTGTGCTTCCCAGGTAAACGTGTGACAGGACAATTGTTCTTGAGATGAATGATATTAACTGCAGCACAAGGCAAGGAAGAAAAAGTGGATTTTAATGCTGTTGAAAATTATGGCCTTAAGAAATGTAGCGGTGACTAAAAGTCCTCTATTCAATGAAGAAATCATTGAGAAGTTCTTGGCAGGATGTCAAAAACTGCATTTAAGAGGACAATTAAAACAGCATAATGCAAACGCTATAATTAGAACCATATCTGGTTGAGCAACATACTATTTGTCTTCCAGGCTCTTAGAAGAAAAAATCCCCATGAACTGCTGCCAGTATTTATTGGGAAATTTACCAAATAATACAGATTTGGCCAGAAGATGAATTTTCTTAACATGAAGACTAAGTGAAAAATTGCATCCACCTTTGTACCTTGAAAGATTCTTCTCTGATATTCATTTACCTCCCACAAGTAACTTGACTCATATACCCATATGTTTATATTATTTTACAGGGACAATGACCAAGGGCCCCTTTCAATTATACAAACTCAGGCCTGCTCCCACTAAGGTGTCAGAGTTCTGTGCAGTTTAAGCTGGCACAGCTTAATTTGCACCAGTTGAGAAACAGCCTGGAATTTAAAGTAGAACATGGGAAACCTGCCAGAAGTGCTACAGGGAGCCCAAATTTCATCTACACACAACAAAATAGGGCATACCTATCGTGCATTGTGATGCAGACACCTTGGAAATAGTAAAGCGGTAAGAATTTGTCTCAAAAATAAGGTTTGCACTTCCCAGTTAGTGAACACAAACATTAAATGGCATTTTCATGACACAGGAAGACGTGTGAGGAGAACATTTAAAGCCGAACGCAAGCTCCTTTCATGACAAACCTCTCTCTTTGGGTAACAGTGAAGCCCAGATCCAGCACAGCACTGAGGAGTGAGCCAGGTGGCTGAGGCAGTAATGAAATCAGGGACCCCCAGACATGAGCAGTGTCTCTGCTCAGGGAGGACCTTCCCACCTGCCCCTCTGAGGAGTCCCCCGAGGGTTGGCGAGAGGGGCTGGTGCTGACAGGGAGCAGGCAGAGCCATCCATGGTCATCCCTGATGGAATCAAGCTGGGTTCTTCTCTCCCATCCAGCGCTGCCAGAGCCACATGGGTGTGCCCAGGGCTCCCCCATCACTGCCAGGCCAGGCAGGAGCTCTGCTCCACACTGCCATGTGTGAAGCACCTACAGGAGCCCACGAGCCATGGAAGCTCCTCGTGCTCTGGGGCATGACTAATAAGGGTCTCCAAAGCTTTGAAAAAGCTGAATTTTTTGACGATTATCTGAACCAAATTTCAGAATCTTTTGAAGGCGGTTTTGTCTCCACTCAGGGGGTCCATTTTACGAGAGAAAAACTGGGAGAAGTTGCAATTGCTTAACTCCATTTTAGCATGCAGCTAAAAAAAAAAAGTGTGCTTTCCTTTCTTAGTGCTCTTGTTCCAAGCCCAGAGTTTTGGGATCCCAATGTGCTGGATATCTGAGATGGGGGAAACATGAGAAACCACATGGAAACCATGAGGAAAGTCTAGTTTTCCATGCTGGGTCTGGGAATCCTGTAATACAGATACACTGCCTTATGTTCGATACTGCCTCTTTGTGGAAAAATGCTGTTATACATTGTAAAGTTTAATTGTTCACAGAAGATTTGGATCTGGTTTTGCAGCACAGTTTCTCTGAATTTAAAACAAAATCTCATGAAGGATCTCCTAATATGGAGTTTTATTTCCTGTGGGAACATTTCTGTAGAGGAAGAGGCAGGGGAATACATAAGAACGGGATGCGAATTCCAGTGGTACAAATAATCATAATGTTGAGCACAGTGATTATACTGAGCACGATGCAAACTCCAGCAGAGAAAACCCACACATTTGCATTTCTCCTACTGAAGAAAAACTAAGTGTAACACTGAGGCTTGATGGTTTTCCTCTTTCTCGCACACTCTGGACTGCATAAATTCTACAGCATATTCTACTTCTCTTTATGGGTCCTGCTTAGTCTAGGTGAGATAGAGGGATTTTTTTTCCTAAGCCCAAGAAATCAGATGTTACTCTCATCAGTAAAACATTACAGAATTAATTGACAGACTATTAGGAATACATCCCCATAATAAAGAGTGCTACCCTACCACTCAGTCTGCAAAGAAAGCAAGCAACAAATTTCACAGTTACTGTTACCATCAAACTAAATAATAAGTCCATTATCTTCAGCAATGTATTGCCTTATACACATGAAATATAATAGGTATTAGTACAATACTTCTTTTGGTACATGACAGATTACTTCAGATTATTTCAGCATTACTGAGATCTCTGAAACATTGTACCAGTTATAAAAGAAAAAATATAGCCCAAATTTGTAAAGGTCAGCGAGTAATTGTTAACCTTGGAGGGGAAAGAAATCAGTACTTTTACTGACAGCACTCAGAGCCTCTTGTAAATCATATTCATATTCATATACTTAAGCATTAATTTACATAGTTAATTTCTGACAGGTTGACAACTGCAGTCCTTCTATCCTCTTGGTGTAAAGTAAGAAGTCAATTGTTATTCAGTGTATCAGTTACAGTGGTAGTGCCACTAACTGTATTTTATATAATGTGCTATCTGCAGAGAAGCAGATAAGAATTTGATTTAACATCCAATTAAAAGCCGTCATTGAAAAATTACTTCAAATAAGCCTTTTATTTTCTTTAATCAGTCCTCAATTCAAGCCTTCCTTGGACCTACTGAACCAAGCATCAGGACTCATGAATTTTGATTAAAAAATTTGAGCCCATTTCTAACTTAAGCAGATTTTTTTTGTTGCACTGTTTGATAGAAATTTAATAAATCTATGAATCCTTGCCAGCGTCATTTATCATCTTTTTTTCCGCAAGACTGGCCTATTATGCCTCGGCAGTAAATTATGAGGAAGCCAGCAAACCAAAACTTTTCAGTCCGATACTGAAGAAGAGATATAATCACTTGCATTGAACCATATAATTATAGTAGAATATGAATCTCTGAAACATTAGGTCCTGTTTTGAATATGTAATGCCCATGCTTTGAGAGCCTACAAAGATTTCTAGCTGATCTAATATAGCTCAGTTTAGCATCATATTGAACAATTTTCTGTTAATGAAAATGACAGCAAAAGCTATAAACAACAAGCTGGGAGACTCAGTAAGAAGTATTAAGGAAATTTCCCTGCCTTTGGAATAACAAACCAGGAAATCAAATAGTCACCTTTTAGGGTTCCAAGTTAACCACTTCTATTCTAAATGATCACAAAGAGCTTCAGCTGGGGCCATGTCACCAAAGGTTTGCTGGTTTAGGCATGAAGATGGGATGTGACTGAGCCTCCCCACCTTCTCTAGAGAGTCACAGCAAGAGAGGCCCCTCCAGGGAAGAATTTGGACAAGGAGTTGAATTAGCTGCTCCAGTTCACACTGCAGAGATGCCCATCTCTGTTGATACTGATCTATGGGAGCAAAGGAGACTCTTCCTAATTTAGCCCCTAAATTAGAAGGTGGGACTCAGCAGTGCAAATGCCCCACCCCCAGCTGCCCCCACTTTGCGTTGGGATCCCTGAATCTGCACTGAAGGACACCTTGCCCAAGGAATACAAGGAATCCATGTATGCACACCTGAACAGAGACAAAAGACAGAAAAGAAGCTGTGTTTAGGAAGAACATCCAGCCCAGGGTTTCCATTATTTTTGAATGAAGGTCCTTTCTTTGTTCTAAATATTTTTTTTTCCCAACCTGAACAAGTTGCTCCTTAAGCTGTGGAAATGCCAAGAGCAGGGTTTGTGGCCCACAGTCCTTGCACAGCAGAAGAGCCCAGCTCCCCACACTCATGCTGGGCAGACAGGGCCCATGCAGTACCCCAGCTAACTCTATAAACACGTGCTACCAAAGACAGCACACAACTGCTCCCATCCCTGAGGCTTTCCAGAGGGTCTGATGGCACCTCATCCATCCCTTAGGAAAATTAACCAAAAAGAACTTTCATTTCTTCAGCCAATAAAGAAAGGTTGGATTAGGTCCACTTTGATCTTACCTAAACTGGTTCTTCCACCATCACTTGAAATCAGTATTCTCAGACTATCATAAGACTGACTTTGTAGAATAATCTCACTTGTCCAGGCTTAAAGGTTTTTTCCTAATATGAAAATAACCTGGACTCTAGTTTGGCTGATGCAATGAAACTCACTGTGTCAGAAATGCTGTTCTCTGCTGTAAAGCAACATCAGTTTCTTATTTTACTTTCAAACCATATTGGAACTTCTGTGTGAGAGCCTGATGATATAAAGTATTCATTCAAAAAAAGAAAAAGTCTCAAAAAGAAAGGTTACGCTGAGCTGTAAGAAAATTAAGTACCAATGCACAAACAAGGACAGATATTCAAAGAGTGAAAACAGAATTTTAAATGAAAAAGCCTGTCAAGTATTCAAGAATTAATTAAGAATAGATCTAAAGTACATGAATATTCTACTTGAGTGGCTGTAGTATCATCAAACTTTTGCTAATAAAGCAGCCATTTCTTCTGACACTATCTCCTAAAGATTGATATTTCTTACATCATAGCTGCTCTACCACTTCTTAATTGAAGAGATATTTTGTGATCCTGTAGTTAGGGATGTGAAAATATGTGTTATTTCAGTACTGCCCTGTAACATAAAAGACACTGATAAAATTGATGCACTTCATTATAGCCTGGAGATTCTTCAGACTACTGAGTTGCAGGAGAACCAAAAGGTCCCCATACAAAGCTGGCTTCACAAATTTGTATTATGAGTTCCTTACATTCCCATGTGTCAGACTCCTGAACAGAAGACACTAAGGGTGAAGTTGGCTTGTAAATACATTGCTTATTGCAGGCAACCAAGTAAGTCTTTGCAAATTCAGCTGGTGTATGGACAGTGAGGGTAACCAGATCCAACCTATCTTAATGGGACTCCTGACATAAATCACTCCAGCTACCAGGCTGTTTATTTTACAGAACTTTCTGATCCCTCTCCATCAGATAGAGCTAGACACAACCACACAGCCTTGGAGTATGTCTTAGGAAAACAGTCCAACAGTTCCAGATTTCACAAATACCTGTGCAGGAAAGCATGCAAGTATCTGGCTGGTGGAAAGCTGCCAATCAGCTCTGCACTTTTAAGTATTTTAAAAACTTCTCAAAGTTAAAATAATGGGAACTGCCTTTCCTCTGATCCATGGCAGAGAAAAAAAACCTTTTTTTTTTTTTTTTTTTTTTTTTTTTTTTTTTTTTGCTTTTAATAAGCTTGGTAAACAAAGTGTAACCATACCTGCTAAATTACCTAACTGATGATCTCCTAGCATGGAGAAGCATTTCTGTCTAATAAAAACAAAACTGCCCATTGTGGGACATTTTGCATTAGGCTCAGAGGAGCGCGGGGAGTAGAGTTTCCGAGTTTCCTGCCCTGATTTTGATGCTCTCTACAGGAATTGCCCTCTGGCCCCTTGGCAGGAACTCCATGACCCAGCTGAGCTTTCTACTGAATAGCTCAGCAGGGTGCAGGAGCCAGTTGCATGGCTTCACATGGTGCAGAAAGCTGTGGAGATTTTCTCCTGAACAGCACCTCAGCCATTTTGAAACATCTGCAATAGCTACTATTCAGGGGATGAAGGGAGAGGGGAAGAAATTCTACAGCTGTTACATCTCTGCTGAATTTTTCTTTATTCCTGTCTACTGCCCTCATGATGGTTTTGAAGGACACCAAATGGTTTCCATTATTTAGAATGAAATAACATCTGCTCAACAAATATTGTTACTCCTTGGGAAGCACCTCATTCAAGCAGCAGCTCTCTTTACAACACTACAACACGTTTTGTTTCATATTGTATGTAGAAGACACAATCTCACAGACACACCAGAGAAAGAAAAGGGGGAAAAAGATTTGCGGTTTGAAGAAAAGATGCTGTTCTGTAGTTGAAGGGGGTGGATAGACCATGTCCCCCACTTGTAGGGTAACTCAAGAGGAAAAATGACCTCTCTTCACTGCACCAGCTCATACACAAGAGGGAAAACTGTCACAGGGAGGTGACCATGCTGAGAGAGGGTATGTGAACAGATGGACATGAGGTCAGTAGCATGGAATAAGTCCAAAGAGATCAGTTTTGGGTTTTATTTAGACTTGAACTGAAAGCTAAGGAAGAGAAATGGAAGTTACTGAGCCTCAGTTTCTTTGAGCAGAAAAAGAAATCAGCTTGGAGCAATGAATTGTAAAGACTGGACTTCACATTTCTGCTAGAAAGGCTGTTACTGAAATCAAAATGTCCTTTTGGGCTGCTGTGTCTTTCATAACACTTCTTTAAGAGCAGATTAGCTCAATAATCCAAAAATTGGGTGGCATTTAACATAGAACATTGGGTGCTGACAAACCAGAACCCAGATACTTGCTGGATTGCACCCCATGATATGGTCAAACACACAAATCCATTTTAGCAGTTTAATCAAAATGAAAAAAATCATATGAGGGTATGCCTGCCTAGCACGTGGACACCTAGATCTGTTTATACTCATTTTGCTACTATCAGCATCAGTTGTATGAGGAATTGGAGAAAGAAATATGGTTATGTGAAAGAATACTCCAGCATTAAACTGATCTAGAGGCATACATTTTAGCTTTCTAATTTTTTTTTTTTTGTTTAGGGGACGGGTGAATTTAGCAACATCACCAACATTTCAATTTACTGAAGCTCCACTAATCCTGCAGTTTCTCAGCACCTGTCAGAAGGGCACTGAAGACTTCCCAGGACCTGCCTATGGAGATGCAGTCATCAAGAAAAAGCACAGACATCTGCACAGATGACCTCAGAAGAGATCTTTGTAACAGATAAACCCAGGAGTTATTTATTGTACTTCTGGTGAATAACTATTTGACCAGATTTAGGGTAATTTTTGGACTAGAGATAACATCTAGCTAATGCCTATACATATAATTTCTGTGTGATCTCAAGTTGTATCATTTGTTCATATTTGTACGGTCATTATAAAGCTCGTGTGTTCAGTGTTATCTACACCTTCACGTAATGTGCCAGATGACGTAACCTGGAGTATTTAAAGACATCATGACGTTGAAAGGTCTATTTCCACAGCTATTAAAACTGTTTAGAGGCACATAAAGCAATGTAGTCAGATTGTTAAAAAGAAGTCTTTCAAAGTTTATGTTTTTTAAATGTTGATTCTATAACACTGTGCCAATTCTTACAGATCTGGATTGCTGAACAGGGGACCACTAAGATTTTTACTTGCTAATTCATAGTGTTTAGAGCCTCAAAAGAAAAGCAGAAGACATTCTCAGCTGTTTGTAAACCACAAAATTCCTAACAGAGAGTTGAAAAGTCATATCTTTAACCTCTAGCTCGTGTTTTGTTTGCACATCTAAATTCTTTTTTGAGGGAGGTAGAAAGCCTCAGACACTATATGAATTTTTAAAATAATACCTCAAAAATGTGGATTTTACATTTCTGCTAGCATTTCATAGTAATATTTTGCTTCAGAATACATTAGACCATATCTGTGGATTACATTATTTTAACATTACAACTGTTTTTAGAGGAATAGCTCAAAAATAATGTGTTTAAGGATAGCTTACTGCAAAGGAAGAAACTTGGCCCCGTGAACACATAACAAATTAGGCTGTTGGTAACCTCAAAGCCAACACCTAAAGCAGCTCGTTGGCCGCTCGTATCAGGAAAGGATGTGCCTCTCTGGGCTCCAGCCTCTCCTCGTGCACTGCATCCAACAGCAGAGGAACCTCATTAACAGCAAAACCTGGGGACGCTGTTGCCAAAGTTCATCCCGTGGCTCCTGCGTGTGCCAGGACACAGCCTTTAAATTGAGTACTGAAGATTTTTCATGGCCAATGAGTGTTTCAGGAGAAGACAAAACAGAAGAAACAATAACTGAAGCAAGGGCAGGAAACACAAAAGCCCCACAGAGCAGCAGGAGCAGCAGGCACAGCAGAGGTACCAACAGACTGATGTTCAACTCTCCGAGCCATTCAAATTAATGAGCTCTAGAAATGTGGGGTCCCACTGTATTAATTCCCATTACATAATGTGCTTCCTCCCCCAGTAAATAGAGGATTCAGGATGCCTGGGGTATAGACAGTCTCTTACTGAAGATAATGGGCCCAAACTGATTTTAGACACAGGTCTCTTTCCCTGGAGACAGTTCCTAATGATCTTCAGTGTTACAAAGGCATGACAAAAATATAAAGTAGTCACATTAGCCCAGATAGATCTTTTACAATTACCTTGACTCTCAAAAACAGTCCATCATATCTTACTCAGAAAATTTGTATTCTTCTCTGTTTGCACCTACATAGCTTTGATTCACTGTATTACAAGTGGAATATACATTTATTTTTCATGGGCACACCAAAATGCCTTGGATAAAAGGAGCAAATGTTTCTCAAATGCTGTTCTTAATTTTACTTTTCTTCCCTAACCGCACCGTGTTTTAGCAAATTTTACTACTAGAAATTGCTAGTATTACAAATGCAAATTAAAATGGATGTGGATTTTTTTGTGAATACAGGTTCCAATCTGATATTTACTCATGGTATAAACTCTGGAAAGGCTTTATTTCCTCTTTGCACTTGTCTCCATTGCAAGTAGTTGAGGGTCTGTCCCAAAACAAATTAGTATTTTGTCGTCCATACTGTCAAATTAAAACATTTCTTTATGCTTGCAAGACTGAAAGACAGTTTTCAAACATTAAATACATTCACTGGTGGTAGTGAGTGCATACATACACACTGATACATTAAGAAGTTGGCAGCTTGCCAAAAATGCCTAGCAGCCCAAAAAAATTAAACATTTGTAATTTATAAAGAATGATTCCGAGTTTTATGAAAATAAGAACTTTTTGCATGAATGCATTTTTGAAATATAGCATGAATAAAAAACCCCATGCTTCCTGGCAAAATCTGCAGAGGGAAATGGGGCTTTTGAAACATCCAGGAGTATGCTGGTTTTGATAGCTGTCGTGAAACCACGGAACCCAACTAAGACATTATGTTTTTCTCCTAATGACGTTTCTCACCCCTGTGAAACTCAGCTGGAGCTCTGCCTCCTACCATGGGGAAGCTGCTGATGTTGCCTGCAGGACATCATGGACAGGCACCCCCTGAGAAACCTCAGGAGGAAGCCCACCCCAAAGCAAGGACCGTTCCCTGTACCACATTACAGAGTACTCAGTCATGCCAAATGCAGCCAGGCAAACAACCACCAGATCCTCCATCCTCGCTCCTGGTTCCCTGCTTATGCCTGTACATTTTCCAACATCCCTCAAATCCAGTTGAACCAGTACAGCCATGAGAGAAATAGGCAAGGGAGCCTGATGGTGATGGGAATAACAACAAAATCTCTTAAGCTCCTGCTGTCTAACTAAAATATCTGGTAATAAAGCATGGAAGGATGGTTAAAAAAATGAATAGAGTCATGGACAGGGCGTCTATCTGCCCACGGTGACAGGCCTGGGACATTTGACAAGCAGTAGAATAAAACCTCCTTTTGGACAAGAGCAGCCAGAGGCAGGGTGTGCAAGGTGCCAGTGCTGTGCAGCTGGGAGCATGGCTGCTGGATGCCCTGGGGACACCCAGGGGACCTGCCCTGCCAGCTTCCCTCCTGCTCACAGCACCCTGGGGCAGGTCAGGCACACAGGGAATCCACAGTCAGCACCTATGGTGGGCTGCAAACCCACGGGATTTGGGTGTTGGTTGCCAAGGGTTGCAGGCAAAACCCAGCACCAGCCAAGCAGGACCTACCACAGCAGCACTGGTGTCTGCATGGAATCCACCCCTGCAGCAATTAGCCCTGGCCTCTAATGACTCTTTGATTGTAGGGCAGATCTAGATTCCCTGCTTAAGCCTGATGGAGTCAAAAGCATTAATATCAACACAAAAGGATTTGGCTGTATGTTTGTGTATTTTGCTCTAATAATGCTCCAGGACAAACTCAGCTGAACGACATCTGCAGTATTTACAGTGACAAAGTGCTAGGGTAATGTGCCTCTCTCTGTGCTGATCAATTTGTAAATGTCTCATTAAAATGTACTTTTTGTTTCTTCCCTCTTTACCTTAAACTGGTTCATCTCCTTAGGTTTTACCACTTTGTGAGAGAAAATGTCAGATTGCATAGTATCAAAACAGCCATTCTAGTCTGGTTTTTTGGTTTTTAAGACATCCTTGGATGCATTATTCTGACACATTTTGTGGTCAAAGAAATGGTTTTGAAATTGACATGTTTAGAAAGATTTGACATTCCCATTTTACTTTGTTTATTCCTAGAACAGGCTACTCATAACAGCTACAATTGTCTCTAATGACACAAACTAGAAATAAATTAATATAAGCAAATACTGTACCTACAGTTTGCTGTGATAACATACTCTATTACTGCATGCTTACACTTAAAATGTGGGAATATAGGTGAAATACATCTTCAATCTAGTTCAAAACAGTGAAAGGAACAATGATGTCCAATGGAATCTAACCAATCTCAAAGAATAATTTAAAAATCTATGGAGGAGAAACATACACGTCTGGTATTGCATGTCCAGCAAATACCTTTAAATGGCTTTATTTCTTGCCATCTGTTCTGCCATTTTCCCTTTGTGTTTATATACTTTTATAAAAATTCTGCTTATATATGCAACAGATTAGTTTTTACAGGAATGAATCAAATATAATAGCAAAAGGTAATTTATTTTTATATGAAAGGTATGACCAGAAATACAGTGTAAGAAAGGTAGGGATGCAGGACTGTTCTTGTCCATTGAATAATCCTTTTTATACGTCCAATAAATTGACCAAGGAAACTGAGTATGCCTCCAGCCAGGCAAAGTTTTACTATTCTCCCATGAAACATCCACCCACTCTGTTCCTGTTACAGTTCTTTGCAGCTTCTGATTGCAGGAGAATATAAAAACTGTAACTAGGTAAGACTGAAATGAAGCAGAGATAGAGAAAAGCCATAAAATTGGGATACAAACTTTCCCAAAGTTTGAAGGTGTTTGAACCCAAGATTTTGGCTCAAAACCATCCTTAATTTGAAGCAGCATCTGGCAGGCCAAATGCTCAGCAAACGCTGGCACTGTGAAAGATGAAGTTTCACACGACACAGAATGTTGGAAGAAACACTTCCTTCACGGAGGAAGCCAGGTCACACAGGAAGGGTGAACGCAGGGGAGCTGGGATTTGCAGCTGCACAGAGGGACACAGCTCCCACCATCCCTGTGGTGCTCACTTCAAGGGAGAACAGACCTCTTGACTGGATTCCTGTAGCACTTGTCCTCTCTGCTGCTCCTCTTGTTCCCACCCTATTCTTTCAGGGACCGAAACAAGTCAGCCTGGCTGCCAAGGAGACAGTCTCTGGCCCTGAGGTCTGTGTCCCTGCACTGCTGGCCTGGCTTCTCTCAAGCCAGGTGCTGTGTCCTGAGCCAGCAGAGCCCATTACAGCATCCCAGGAGTCTCTCCATGCCTCGTTTTCAAAAGCGTTTAGGTGCCTAAGGATGCATAGGGATAAAAGAAATTGCAAACACACCTTGAGCCTGGTGTTCCCAGTGACTTATAAAGTCCTGAGTGTTTCTGAAAACCTCACTCAGCATTAGCCACATCTTCCATATATGCACAAGCTTGGTCTTCTGGCCTTAAACTCATCATTTCCCACCCAAAACAGGTAGATGCTTTATCCTGGTATTCCTGCCTTTAGTGCTAAATGATACTTAATGATAGTCACAAAAGCTATCTGTGTATTTTAACAGCTTGGATGGGGCTGAAAATAAGTGGCTTATTAGCTGCTGTGAGGAACATTTCACAATAGGATCTGCATTTTTCTAGAACTCTGTAATTAAAGTATGTGCTAACGTGACCACAACGTTTTTAAACAGCTGGCACATGGAGCTGAAAAAATAATTAGTTTTCAATAAAAAAAAGTTGCTTTTTATTACCCAGGCAAAGTTCTCCAGTGACTTTTAAGGATCTGCCAAGTGAAATTCAAAAATGAAAATAGAGTCTCTATGTTGGCTTTTATCCAAGCTGAATGAAACACGAATACACTGATTCGTGCCAAGTATTAGACATGCTGAACTGAGGCAAAGTGGTTAAGTGTCTCCCCAGGTTGAATGTTACACAAAACAGTGTATCTGCCCCCCAAAAAATGCTGTATGCCGGGGGGGAGGGCACCGCTGTGGCTTTCACTCATAGCCTTCTTCTCCCAGCACTCAGGAAATGAAAAAGCAGTTCAGGAAACAACCAAAATATTCTCCACAAGAAGCTGAGGCCCTTGGCAGCAAACCCTGTATATCTGGGCTTAACCATTACATGATTTGGGGTAGGGCAGAGCAAACGGGGTAACAAGGGGAGGCTGGCAGCAGCCAGCTGAGCACTGCCCTGAGCTCAGCTGTGCCACATACCCCAGCCACTGCCAGGGCCATGGCACAGCTTTGGGGCTGCAGGAGAGACCCCCAAGGGCAGCAGGCCTTTGTTTCACCACCTCCACCTTGCTGAGAACAAGGGAACCTTGGAGACTTTTTATTTAGTGTTATCAAATCCATAATCCTCACAGCTGTACCTGAGAATGAGCCTATGGATATTACCCACTCAGGTAATGGGTTTTTTATGTGGTTCTTCCAGCAAACTCCCCTTGCATTTATACTAATGATAATGTCTTTAAATAGGGGCAACCTACACGGAATGAGGCAACCATGAAAAGCAAGCAACTTCACTGGTATGTGCTAAAACAAGAGGTTCTATAAGAAGGCGAGACCTTTGGCAGAAAGATCTATATATTTGGTTTTAGCAGTTAAATAATTACGGGTAGGGGAAGGCAAATCCGCTAGCAAATAAAAGATTGCACTCTCAGACAAACAGGCACATGAAAGCTACACCAATTTATGGACATCCTGAAAATCTTCCCAGACTTGCCAGGTATTTTCACCTTCCTCATCGCTTGGCAAAATGTAAAAAAGACAAAAATTAAGGGAAGTTGTGGTGTCTTCTCATCTCTCATTTCATCACCACCATTTAATTCACAAATACTTAAATAACTGACCACTTGAAAGCTTATAATTTATTATTCATAGCTACTGGGAACTCACAGGGCCAGTTCTTCCAAGTTGTATGGTGGAATTACAACTGGCAACTGAGTGCCTATCTGAGAGCACCAAATACACCCTGATCCAAGCCAGGAACTAAAGGTACTTTGGCCCATTCCATGGCACAGCTGCTGCAAGAGTTACTTTTATAGTACAGTTTGTATACTGATTTACTACTATTGTTAAATGAATTCTAAAATTTGCTTAAACATTTGTGTTTGAAGTGAGGGAAAAATAGCTTCGTTAGCAAAGGTTGAGTCTAATAAAATGGAAATAGGCTGTCTGCTCCCCAACACCCCCACCTACTAGCTCTTAACAGTTAGGCAAACTATGGTAGATGAGTTCCAAAGACAGGGGGAAAAGAGGCAGATTTGTATTTCATGCCCCAATAAGGATAATTACTATACTATTGTTAAATTAATATATAAATAAAAGCAGAGTGGAAATATATTTTAGAGTTATTCTATAGGATCCCCCTTCACAGCATAATGCTAAAGAAAGCCAAACCTGGAACCAGTTATTTCAAAATATATTTTAATTAAAACACATGGGCTATTTTCAGGTGGATAAAATCACAGTGGATTCAATGGCAAAGGACTGACTGAAGCTGCATTTGCACAATGAGCAAACTTGGTGTTAAATCATTGCAGCAAAGGTGCTCTGTCCAGAAGGCTTTCAAGTATCACAAGTAAAATAAGTCTGGGTTGCTTAAGTTCTTACAGCTGATCCCCTTTCATGGAAAAAGCCAATTACAGATCACAGATGTCTAGACTAATCCTTTTAAATATCACAGAGGCAGGAAATAATGTGAAAGTGCAATAAATGACAATTTGTATAGTTTGGGTAGGGGTGGAATAAGACGGCACATGAAAAACAAACACAAAAAGGCTCAAACGCACAAAGGAAAAATAAAGGCTTATATTAACATTCAAGCTCAGTATGGCAAGACTGGAGACCATGGGCTAGATCCTGTTCTGATTTACAGCCTGTAAATCCCTTTCAACTGCATGAAGAAAAATTAAGCACAGAATGTCTGCCTGCTCTATTGAATGGCTTATTCCTCCTCCTTTCACCTCCTTCTCCTTTATTTCGACAGTGCATTTTATTCTAACTTTTCTATAATTTCTGAAATTTATTTTAAACCAGAGAAAGGAAAATTCTGCTTTCTGATAGTGCCTGCATCTCTCTAAGGCATATGTCTGGTAATTAGCATGGTGGGATCATTAGCATAAATATACAAAGAAATTTGATTTTAGAACACAAATACCATTTTTGCTACAGAGCAATGTAGGACAGGTGACAGGCCCAGCTGGGAAACCTCTTTTTCATTTTTCTGTGACCACAAATCAGACATCTTGGGCTCACAGCAGGACAGGCTCTACTGGCAGTAATTGGCACCATCTGTAGCTGTCAGAGCAGTGCCTGGCATTCCAGCATTTCATCTTTCCAGTCAAGGCATTCATCACTAGTCCAAAACTCAGCCAGCTGACACTGAAAGATTAACTTGCATTGATTTGCTTGGATAAGCTCGCCTGTGCCTCAGTTGGTACTGAACGTTCCTGTTAAATAGCCATCACCATCACAAGATGTTTACAAGGTGATTGTCTACTTAGCTTTTTTCATTCCCTTTCTTGGTCCTAATGTGTTTTCAATTATTATCATTTAAGAGATAGTGAATTAAAAGAAAGGAAAGTGAACGTAGCCAGAGATCAGGGAGCATGACTTAATGAAAGGATTAGAAATTCACAGTAGTGGCTGTTTACTGCTCCTAAATGAGCAGTTTCTCCCACCCCTGTGTGTGTCATGAGAAAAAACTTGTTGATTTGGGGGTTCAGCAACAGACCGAGTCTCCTCCAGCTGTCAGTCTTGATGATAAAACTAAATGAAACCGTTATTATTTTCAAATGCAATTTTCCAGTACTTGGGAAATTTGGTTTGCATTTTCCAGGAAAGCTTTATGGCAGCTACACCAGATGCAAAGTTTAGCCTCTCTCTCTTAATCACCCAATGCTATAGCTACTTACCAGTGTTTTTAAGCCTGTGATGTGTTCAAAGCCCAGAGCTTAATCTTTCACAGTCATACATGGGTCATTACTATTTCAATTTAGAAGCCTAACATATTCTGTAGAATGTTTTTGGGTGAACAAATTGCAATTTGAAAGTTGAAAATTCATGTCTATTTTAGCAAATGACAGACAAATATAACGACCTCCCAGGAAAACCTAACACAGCGAATATTTGTGAGTTTCACATAAATGAGAATCCTCTTGCTTAAAAATGAAAGCAATAATGTTTTAGTGAATAAATAAAGGGGATTATTGGGCACTTTTAAATCTCCTATTATAGCTCTATCAAAATCCTGCTCAGAAATCCTTATTACTGCTCTCTCCTAGGCATCTCCTCATTAGTGACTTATTTCCCATAGCACAGGTGATATGTCACAGCCCACACAACATGTCCATATAGGGCTCATTGGTAGTTTTAGTGGTTTGGGGCCTTCTCTGTGTATCAATTTCAGACCGAAAGCTCCATCATGTCATGTTTCATTTTATACCCACTGTCAGATGAAACTGTAAGGGTTGATAAGTTGGAATTAACACTGAGAAGCACCTGAGCTGTTGATAGTGTATCTACAGAGCACAGTTAAAGGGGATGGAGAGATACCTGCTAATGCCACCACTGTGCTCATCATCGAGCTGTGAGAGAGTGTCCAGGACGACACAAGGATGGCACAGGGTCTGGAGGAGAAGCTGTGTGAGGAGAAGCTGAGGGCACTTGGTCTGATCAGCCTGGAGAGGAGGAGGCTAAGGGGAGACCTCACTGAGGTTTTCAACATCCTCATGGATGGGGAAGCAGAAGGGCAGGTACAGATCTCTTCACTCTCACGAGCAGTGACAGGACTCAAGGGAATGGCATGAAGATGAGCCAGGAGAGGTTTAGGTTGGATAGTGGGAAATGGTTCTTCACCCAGAGGGTGGCTGGGCATTGGAAAAGGCTCCCCAATAAGTGGTCACAGCACCAAGCCTGACAGAGCTCCAAAGGTGTTTGGAAAACATTTTCAGGCACATGGTGACATTGTTGGGGTGTCCTGTGTAGGACCAGGAGTTGGACTCTGATGACTCTGATGGGTGCCTTCCAACTCAGCATATTCTATGAGTCTGTGATGAAAGAAAACAGTCAGAAATGGCTGCAGAGACCAGCTGCAAGATCCTGCAGGGAGAGTGGAACAGCAGATCCATTTATCAAAGCCCAAGGTTCGGCTGTAGGGATGGCAGTCCCATCCGGGCATGGGAGCTCCGCAGGGCCAAGAACTACCAAAAGCAATTTCAACTTTGCATGAGGTACAAAGCACACACGAGAAGGCAGCGCTGTGTCAGGGAACATGAAAGCAGAATAAACCAGAGGCTCAGTCAGGGGCCTACAGCTCCCACCGAGCTCAGCTTGCGCTCCTGAAGGTGATTCATTTTGCCCCGAAAACACGGTATTTTAGATAAAAGGGAATATTGTGCCTATGATTAGTGGTGCCTGTCCCAGCTCTGACATGGATTGCCCTGAGAACATCTCCTAACCATAGAGACACATGTTAAACCAGGCTCATAACTTAGCGGGGTTTGTCCTTTTCTGCAAACAAAAATAGCAATTTTCTCTCATTTTCCAATGAAGACAGGATGCACAATACTTCATCAAACAGAAATGAACTTAAGTAGCTTTAATATAAATTACATCTATTTTCAACTATCTTTGCTAAAAACATTTCATCTACTGCAGAACACTCATGAGTGTTTGCAACACATCTGTGGAATAGAAAAAAAAAAGAGCTAAGCATAAAAGAATATTAAGTCATCTGGTTTGGAGGGATTTTTGTATTAGATTGTGTTCATTTATTAAGTGTAATGTGATAGTGGCCAGATGATTAATACAGTGTGGCAGGAGTGATGTAACAGGAAAGATAAAAATGGATATCATGAGCAGAGAAGAGGATGGGGATGTGGGGGGGGTACACAGAGAGGGTTGGGATAAGGAGGTTAGTGTTTACAGTGTCTGAGTGTGACTGACTTCCTTTGGAATGGGCTTTAGGGAGGATTTACTCTTTTGAATGGTGATTATATTCCACAGGATTTCCCAAGTGAGAGAAGAGCGTAGAGCATTACTCTGCTTTGAGAGAGGTACTATCCCTAGCCCAAATATGTTCAAACCATTTTTCTGCATCTGTGGGGAGGAAGATTTTGATTGCCTCCACCCATTTTGATCAGCTTCCACCAGGTTACCCTACTGCAAGCCTGGCAGGGACTCAGGGCAGAAAAGGCAGAGGTGATGTTCTGTGGATAAGAGAACTGCTGAGAAGGCAATGACTGAAGGATTTGTAAATCCCTGCTATTAATTAATGGGTCCAGCTGCCTTTGGCAAGAAATACCTGGAGAGCAACCTTAGCTATCAACAGTGTTGACTGACAGATCTAAAATGGTGGTATTTATGCAGAAAAGTCTCATTGCTTTCAGTTATGTATTCTACCATAGCTGTGGACATCTCTCACATCTAACTGTATTCGGGATGGACCCTTTAATTGGCTTGATCCAAAAACTAAAAAACTCAGTGTTCTACCAGGTACTCTGTAGGACAGTACTGTGGAATTCAGTTACAGCTGTGCTCACAGCAGGACCTGGGTCTGCACATCAGTACCTCAACACCCTACCACAGAATCCTTCTACTGCAGGGCCTTCTCATCAGAGTCAGATTTTCAAACACACTCAGCATCAGCACATTTCACTGGTGATGTTTGGGCAGATTTTCAAAGAAGGCCTGATCACCCAAGAACAGCTACTGAATAACTAAACCTGAGGGAAACACAAAGGATTTTATAAGTTGACCAATTTGTTCACTAGCAATTTTGCAGTATGAACATGCCAATTCAGGTTGTGTAAGGTGACATAAACACACAGGAAAAGCAAAGCAGAAAGGAAAGTACTCAAGGTCAGCCATGGCCACACAGCTCTGATGAGCTGAGATCCCACAGTTCTATCTCTAGTAAGCACATTTGCCAGGTTTCTCCCAGAACAGCCAGGAACATGAAACCACTGCTGATTAGAAGGAGGACTTCCCTTCAGAGTGGTAACTGCTCAGGGGAATCAGATTTCTGCATTGATTTTTACATATACAGAAGGTGACTAAAGGAATTAGGCCAGCCTGGATTGCTGCAAGGGGATAATAAGCCCCATGGTTAGATGGAAATGCATGTGGATTGTTCTACACCCTTCTCTAAGAACTTTCACATACTATTAAAACAAACTGCACTTTTGTTTTCAAATAATGGCTGTCTTGTGACTACAGTAGCAGCTGGGCAGACTCAAGGAGGAGACCCGGTGCCCTAAGGCCCCCCCCCAATGCCAAACACACACCATTCTATGCAGAACTCGTTGCCTGAGCCAGAGCAGTGCAGGCTGCCACCTAAGGAGAGCCACCAGCTGAAGGACAGCCGTGGTGCTGCCCAGGGAGAAGCAGCAGAGCCCAAGCCAGGCTCTCTGGCCACAGCTGTGCAAGAGCTCAGCTTGCCACTGACCCAGGAGAACCAAACTGACCTCTGCCCTTTCTGATGTAGCTGGCACCCTGCTGGTAGCTCAAGACTTTTTACCAACTCAGCTAGCAATAATGAAGGTAGTAGGACAATAAAGCCTACACAGAGCAGAAATTCCAGACAGCATGGCATGGTGGGAGTGTCAGCCTTTCTTACAGCCTTCACAAGGTCAGTAGGTACCTGTGGTGTGCCCCCTCTTGCATTACAACACCGAGGGCTCTGCTGCTTCTGCTCTCCTCTTCTGACCTTTCCAGATGCAACGAGGCAAAGCCAGGGCCACATCTTTATAGTACATGAGTAGGGCTCAAGAGCAAAACTGTTACTGACGAGAAGTCAGAGTTATGTGGAGCACTGGCATAATGGTCCTAAAAGAACAGCTCAGTGGGACACTGAGGAACTAAGTACGGGCTCTGTTTTATGAACCTTAATATTTGTAGCACTGGAAAGCTTTGTACTCAAAATGTTTGTTTCCATTAAATAGTAGATTCTTGCCACACTTCACTCTCTATGTACATGCATGTCCACTCCCTTCAGAACAGCTCAGTGTACAACAGCTTTTGAGTTCCACAGTAAAATAACTATATTCATTAAGATTAAGGTAATTATAGAACAAAAGATGCATTCTGAGTTCCTTTATGAAACAAAACACCTTATTTATGGAATCAACCAGAATCTTTTTGCTATCAGTTCGACCGCAGGAGTAAGGAACTTTATTTTTAAGACAGCAATGACATTCTTTTTTAAAGGTATTTGCCTTTACCTAAAAATAATTAGAATAAATCTACCAACTTTGAAGAAACAGTGCTAGCCCACCAGATTTACACAGAGTTTTGAGACATTTGGTGTTTCACCTAAAGCCTAAGCTACTGTATCACTTATTCACATAAATGTGAAGAACACAGTTTCAATTTATTTAAGAGCTTTCTAGCTTACACAGTCACAAAGAAAAGCTTCAGAATGTTATTCTTATTCGTTTGGAAACCAGAAAGCAAATAGGAGCACATAAGAACTTATTACATTTTAAAATGTCATGATAACGATACCAGTCTCATGTTTTTTTAAGAAAGAACCTTTGTCTTGGGTTTTTGTCTTTTCCCTTTCTTCTTTTCCAATTGTGTCAGTGACAACATCCAGTTTGATAAATGGTTGGTTGTAAACCACATTTTCCAAAATTATTATTGGTCTGTGTGGCTTCATTAGAGGAAGTCTAACTTTAACTTCAAAATTACTGAATGTTTTCTGTAAAACTGAAGCTCTGTTTATAATCCCTGAGATTGTTCCATTGTCTCCCAAAATAAGCATTTGAAATTGCCCAATGTACCTGAATACATGAGGCAGAAGTGTGCATTAGAGTGAAGTACAGCTCTCAATCACACAGCTCTGAATCTCTGGGGGGGAAAAAAAGGTCCCTGGAATTGATGAAAGCAGCTATTTCAGATGTTTTCTGCAATAACACAGCAGAATTTGCTTCTCTTCCAGCAGCAAGATTCTACTGACAAAAACTGTGGAAGGACAAATTAGGAAAATCCATAGCACAACCCTAATTTATAAGAGATGGAGACTTTTCTATATTTTAAGCACAGTAACAATGGTAAGAAAATATGTGAAATCAAAAAGTCTGATATGTTGTTTTATGTGCTTCACATTGCATAACTTTTATTATGGAGTCCTGCCTGCTTTTCACTCTACATCAGTGTTGTCCTCATTAATGTCAACAGGATTTATGTGTGCACATGGAAGCAAGAATGTATGCCTATGTGTCTGCAGTCTCACCTGTTATCTTTCTCTTGCCATTATCTAGCAACTTCCCTTTCAAAGAACAACATTTATAGCTCACTGGTAAATATAAGGCAGATAAATTTTATGTACTGAAGCAACATGACTGTGAAGTTGGTCTGACTCAATTGTATCAAACGAGCTGAAACAGATATTGTGTACACAACAGACACATCTCTGGTTTCAAAGTTTTCATAAGGAAAAATTCCTCTGGGCAAAAGAAACCAAAACATTGGGATGAAATACACTGGATCTCAGGAATTTCCTTTGCAACTACTAGGATCTCCACAAAAATGAAGCATTAAAAAGCAATCCCTATTTTCCAATCCTATCAGCTATAGCACATCATCAAGAGTTTACATAATTCTTAAAATCAGACAGAAAATGTCAACAGACTGCAGCTGAATGCATTATGGATACAGAATACTCTTGCAGAGTTTCTATTAAGTCTAACATGATTTACAGGACTTAAGACACATTGCTTCAAGATTTTTATATCACTGCAGTAAGTACTCCAGGGATGTTTCGACCCACTCGAAATTGTTTTAGCTGTGCTATTACCTGGGTCAGAACTGATGGCAGCATATATCAATTACACTGCAGCAGTTTAATACCTGCTCCTATGCATCTGGTCACTCAGAGATTCACATCTAAGATTTCCATACCCTAAAAAGAATATTACAGCAGAGCCCTGGAATGGGCTAAGGTTACCTCATTTATTTAAGAAGCAGCCTTAAAGAAATGACATCAGGAGACTATACCCATTCAGATTACAGATGTCCCTTCCATTCACCACAGAGACTGGTAATACTTCTTTTTTTCTGATTACTCCTAATGTTTGCCTTGACCATTTTATACATTATGGTGCAGCACTGTATCTAATTGGGAACAGTGGACTGTAGACTTTTTGAGAAACTCAACTAGTATCATTGACATTGATTGACTCCAGTTTAGGATCTGGATTCCTTATTAGTTTTAAGCCTACTAATAAATAGAGAACATTTTAAAAATAGTGGCACTTCATTATTTTGTCATAGCTGGAGTCAAAAATATATGGGTGTTACTTCTGTCTAGAGAGGTAACTATATTTAATGACTGTGTCAGTGATGATCACTTTGTGTATTTTATATCACATGGCAGCAGTGTAGATCTACTTTGCTGCAAATTGTTAACAGACACTTTTATTGGCAGTGCATTTGTCCCTGGAACTTACTAGGTTTGAGGATAAGTGCCCCTGTGACATAATTTTATTATTCAAGGTGCAGATTTACCCACACCTTTTTTCACCTATCCAGCACAACATGGTTACAGCTGCTTTTTAGTAATACCTGAGAGGCTCAATCTCTCAGGTAAGGAATTTTGTCTGCTGCCAACAAGTGAGGCATTTGAGAAACATCTGTTGCTTACTTCTCTGTGGTAACAGTTTTTAAAGTTTTTAAATTGCTGGAAACACGGGGTTTACCTGGTCTACACAGCAAGAGACAGTTTAGCCAAGTGACTCAGGGAAAAACCTGACATCACTAACAATGTGTTTGTGGCTATGTCCTTAAGATCTGTGTGCTGTTCTGTACCTGTTACTCCACAGAGGTGCCATTTTTAGCATTAAAAAAGAAGGACATCAGCAATAGACTGTAAAGTCAGTCTCTACAGAGCTCTTCCCTGCCTCCTCTTTAAACACTCAGCATATCTCTAACAGAGGGCCTTACTCCAGAAACACTAACATGAGCTTTCAAGACCTCTTGCTCCCTACCTGTGAGTGCCAAGATGTAAAATAGGAACAAAGACAATTCAGAATAAACACTAAAAATATGGTTAAGCCTCATGATCAAGAAAAATATCAGGCTTAAAAGTATTGTGTTAGTGCAAAGGACTGCACATATAAACCAACTCAAAATCTAACTTGCACATTACATGGCAGTAGAATTTTTTCAATAAAGCTGTTAAAAGTTCAACAAAACCTTAATAAAAGACAAAACTAGGACAGAAAAGAGGAATTAAGGGTAGAAAGCTACAGGATTTGCCCTCCAAACTTTCCAATGTGGGAAATCCATTTCTTTTAGCATAAATGTGTGCAGTCTTACAGTGGTCCTGCTTCTGCATGAATTTCAGAATACATTTACTAGAAAATTCATTACATGAAACATTTATCCCATGAATAAATTAGAGACTCTGAATTACAGTGCAATAAAACTTTTGCTGCTAGAAAGATTTTTATGGGTGAAATAATGTGAAAATTAGTAACATTAAATATGATTCTTCTTAACCCAGAATAGTCACCACACAATTATTTTGACATGTTCTGGCATACATCATCATAGATCTAGTCAAATAGTGTTATAGAACAGATTTGGAACCCTTTTATAAAGCATAAAGAAACACACAGAAAAGGACAATGGAGAGGCAAGTTTTCAATCCTGAACTGCTGAAGAGAGCATTTTTTTCCAATACATTCCAGATAAGCAGGATGACTTTTTTTTTCAAAAGGGTTTTGCTCAGTCCTTGAGTGGATGATACAAAAATCACTTTTGTATCTGCTGTGTGTATGTGTGATGCTCTAGGATGGGGTAAATGCACTGAGGGCATACCTGCCATGGTATTAAATGGGAAGTCTGCATGCTGTTCTGAAGCATAGGCTCACTTCTCTAATAAAAAATTCTACATTTAATACATATACAGGGCTGTTCTGTGTCATTGGGTCAAGCACTGATAAACCCACTAACGAAGTGGTAGCTTTTTGGAAGTAGCTTTTTGAGGGCCAGATCCCACCAACCTTCTTCGTGCAGAACAGGTACCTGCCTTGTTGAAAGATGCTGCTACTTCCCATGAATGAACTCATCTAAAGCTTGAAATCCTTTTTGGAAGGTCTAGTACCAGGTCAGTGTACACTGAAATGTAGTCTCAAGCTACACTGACAATGCAGGTGAGATCTTCCACCCACACTCCTCACCCTGTGACAGCCTAACCCAGGACAAAATGCTCAATATTTTAAGTGACTAAAATCTGCTGGGATGAAGGACATTGACAGAATTTAAATCTAACTTTAGAAAGCAGAATTTCCTTATCCTGTACTTTCCAAAGGCTGATGGAATTGCCACGTGTCACAGAGCTGCTGTACTGCACTCAGTTGCTTCCAAACACTTGTGCCAGGCTTGCAACAGAAGTGCCTCTGCATCAGAACGCTCGTTTGTGAAAGAAAACAGATTATTTTTGCTTTACTGTGGAAGATATTTTAGGGGAAGAGAGACTGAATCCATGTATTCTCTTTGGGCATTTCCCTATTCATAGATTTTTGTCTAGTTAGGTGGACCTTGGGGTTTGGCAGACCCACAGCAGACTTTGTTTATTGCCCATTCTAAAAAAGACATTTGTGTGGAACTCTTCTGGAGGTGCCCCTTTCCAGACTCAAATGATTAAATAGATGTTTATGAGTATTCAAGTATGTCTCTTTCTTACGAGGGAAAAACCACTGATGCAACAGAAAGTGCCAGGCTGCAGAGCACCCTGTGCACACCAGCCATTCCAACCCAAGAGTGCATGAGCATGACTGTATTCAAAGGAGCTAAATCAGACACCCTTGAATGCTTTATCTCCCTCTCTCTGTTTGGTTTCCCACAGCATAGCTTTACACATTATCTCATGACATCTTTATAGTGGTGGAGAAAATGATTAGACTCCAGTCCTTGAAAAATCGCAAACACAGACTCATTTGTAGCATTTGGCTGCTCTAATTAGCACATCACTGAGGGGTAATGAATAGAAGTCTGTGAAGAAACTTAAAAATTAGTACCACTAGCAATGTTAGAGTAAAAATCAGAACTGTGAGTAAGAGTACTCAGAGGATTTGGGTAATTACTGGATACTCCCAATATAAGGTCTGTCACTTGATCCTAAGGGACCCTAAGGCTTCAACAAGCCCCAAAGGCCCAATATTCTACCCCAATAAATGAGGCTCACAAAGTTCACTCAGAGTTAAAGACAGCCTCACAAGTCTATTGTTCTCATTTCTTTTTTAAAAGGTGGTTCTTAGACAGCATGGAATTAGACAACCTTTTTTTGTATGTCAATCACTGGACTCCTCCATCTGTAATGAGATATTATAGCTTCCATGTGTGTGAAAGCATGGAAATTACATCACTCCAATAACCAAATGTGCAAGGCCACATGGATTCCTAAAGCCCAACAAACAGCTGCAGTATTTGTGCTAAAGTTCTTTAAACACTTCAATGGTCTCCATTGAAACTGAAAGGTGGGGAGGGAAATATTACTCTTCAGGGGATGATGAGAGGCCTTGACCATGTAAAGGAAGGGCAGTGCCTTCACCTGCTCCTGCCGTTCCAGCAGCCCATGGGCAATGGCACAGAGGGGCAAGCATGCTGCAAAGCAGGTGCACTTAGCCCTCCCAAAAAAGGATGACCACTGGCCAGGGTACACAGCCCACACCACACAGTCTGGGGCAGCCTCCAGAAAAGACCCAAGCTGGCTCTTCCCACTTCTGGGAAGTGGTGCCAGCCTGGCACTTCAAAGAACCCTCCCTCAGCTAAGCAAGGGCTTCCTCCTCACCTGTGGTGGGAAGCTTTCAATTCTGATGCATTCTCAACCTGATGTAAAGGCTCCAGCCTGTATTTTATAACATATATTTTTAAAAAGCCCTGTAGGATCAACAACTTTTATTGCAACTTTCAGCTGCACCGTGGTCTTGTAAAGCCAGATTAAGCTGGGGTCTAAATGTCACGACCCTTTCCCTCCTCTCTAGCTTCCATCATCTTTTTGTTTGTCCCTAAGTGATTTCACTCAAGATGAAATTAAAAAAAAAAAAAAAAGGAAAGAAACAAGAATCAAATTTGGTATATAAACAATGGCAGCTTTCAGGCTTGCTTTTCATCCTGAACTGAATGGGCAGAGAGCGTCCGTGCATTTGCAAGCTTTTCCAAGTGAGCCTAGAGGGGCCTGTTTACCAGAGATCCAATCTCTGGCAAACAGCTCATTGCAGCTCTTCAAACAAGCTGAAATTATGACCTTATGTTATTGTTTCTCAACAACCCAAACCTTTGATGTAAACTAATGTTGACCTTTCCAGCATAAATTTGACATGAAGCCACTTTTGTTTCAAACGCCCTATGAAAATTCAGCTACAGTCTTATTGGATAAAGCCTTTTTATGAGATAATAAATAATAGGTAATAAAATGCTGGAGCCAATTTACTCATTGAAGTATTTTCTTTTCCTGACTATCATAATGGAACTTTTCTACCTTGGCTTGTGTTGGGCTGCCTCACACCACACCGTGGGCCCATCCAACCTATGCTAAATCCTACTGAAGCCAAAGGAAAAACCTCTCAAGAATTTCAGGTCCTCAGCCTCTGAGTGAAAGCTAGATTAAACTAAATTAAACTGCATAACTCCTGTGGATTTTATGTATTAGGAGACATTCCTACCAGTCACTTTAGCATTAGGTGGGTGTCCAAAGTAAGCTGGTATCTGCAGAAATGACCTCATACAATTTGGGCAGAAAGGCTCCTAATTCAACATCAGAAAGTGCTGACCTCTGTCAGTTGCAGAAAGCATGGAGAGGTGAGTTCCCAATATAAGCACCTCTGATCTACTGAACTGGTCACTGCTCACTCTTGTTCTACCATGCCCACCCCTGGTGATCTGCACATCTTCCCATACTGCCCAGGAGTCACTCATGACTGGTGTGTGTAGGTATCTGCACACTCTCTTCCAACATATTTTATCTGCCATGACTAATCTCTATCCCTTACTGTTTTGCCTATTAACTTTTAAAGTAGTAAAAGGGAATCAACAGACAAAAAGGGATAATTCTGTTAATTTTTCAAAGTGCTGCTATTAATATTTAGTGCTCTCCTCACCAGCTTAGCAGTTTTAAAAACCAGAAATTTAGTTGGAGAATAGAGATAAAAAATGAGCAACCTTTATGTGGAGTCCATTAACTAATGCTAAATTAAAGTGGCATTGAAATGGAATTAGAGAGATGTGTATAAAAAAGAACACGTGAGGAGCACATGGATACCACATGAATCCATTATGATAAGTATGCTTCCAGTAAGAGCAAATGAATTCATTCTGACCACACACTTAAAATGAAGCCAAACTTGTTAGGTTTTTTAATAAATGTCAAAGTATTATTTAACAGTTAAACTAAGCTTATCTTTTGCTGGGCCAAAAGACTTGTAAGACAGTGCTTCAGTGCAAAATGTCAGTGTATATATATATATATATATACACACACACATCCTATGTATCAGTACTACTCACTGTACAATCACTATATGTCAAACAGTAATGTGGCGATTGAGGAAGAACCTCACTTTCTTCTTTTGCACTCCAAATTGGGGATTCAACCCTTAGCCAAGCCTGTTACACTAAATCTGCTTTGCTGTGTGACACACACTTGAAGTGTGTGAATTCTGTTCTGCAGAGAGCTTCTTGTGCTGCTTCCCTCCACACCTGAGTAAATCCAAGCTGCAAAACAAAGGTGATGAATTCAAGCATTTCAGGTAAGCTCTGCTGACAGCATCTCATTGCCTAATCTAATAACTACTTTCAGAGATCACCTGAAATAACTTTCTCTTAATATTAGAACCATTAAGCCTTGTGTCTACAGTCTAGTTTGGGGGCCAGACTAAGAGGCCATGCATTTTTTTGACATATGAGATCCATGCAAATAAAACTTGTGAATTTTGCTCAGTCATCATAGAGCAAGTCCCATGCAGAAACAGCAATGACAAATTTCATGGGTTGGTCATGGCAAAAATAGCAGATTTCACAGCATGACACTGATTAAAAGACAGACAGGAAAATCACAAATAAAGACATTTAAGCTGCCAAGAAAATTATGTTTTTAAGTGCTGAATTATTTCTTTACTAATACAGTTATCCTGGATGGATATTCTCCAAGCAGCAAGACTGTCACTAAACAAATCTGTAACCCAAAAATAATCCCAGTTGTAGGAACTGTTCTGTCTTCCTAATTCTTAGTTTAGATACTGCTGAATAATGAAGTGGACAAGAATCCAGGATGACACAATGAACTTCACAGAAGTGTATTTTCTGAGCACAGGCTTCCCTGAGCTGGCGGCTCGAGTCCTCACGCCAGCATCAGTATAAAGGGTGCATTAAACCTCTCTGCAGAAGCAGAAACCCCAGGGGAAGCCAAGTGTCAGATTGTGAGTATCAGATAAGGTTCCAGCTCTCCCTTATGGACTAAGGCTTCCTATTTATTTTTAGAAGCATTGACTCATCAGTCATTGTACTGATGTCCAACTGCTTGCCCGAAATGCAGGAGAAATTCAAAGCCACAGCTAACACTGCTGCTTTAGTGCTCAGGTCAGTGCAAAACCCCCCTGTTTGGGTGTGAGAATGGAGTTTTCATTTAACCTCAAAGCTGAAGCCAGGAACAAAAAATTAAAGCTCAAGTCTCTATTACAGCCCAGAGACTCTGGTGGGAAGCCAGACTTTGCACAAAGCCAAGTGCTGGTCTCCTGCCCCATCCTGGTCCTTCTGCACCACCAACTTTTCCTGCTCTTAGCCACACTCTGTGTATGAGGCTACAAAGGGAAATGACAAATCTAGAGAAAAATAACCAAAGCTGCTTATTATGTCATCATTCTGTGCTCTGTTACTTGATTAGGAACTAGAATTTGCACTCAGTGGAAAACTTTGCTTTAAAAAAAAAAAAGTCAGAAAGTCAGAAAGGAAAAACCATAGCCAAGATCAAAATAAAAATTCTCAGGAAACCATTACAATGTCCATTAATATTACATATAAATTTACAAATACTATGATATTATGTTCCAGAAAAAGATTTAGGAACTAGAAATATTTCTATCTGAGAATGAAACATGTTTTACTTCAATTTGGAAAAAACCAATATATTCCATTTCAGTGGTTTACTCAACCACATGTCTTCCATTTCAGTTATTTATTCTATCAATTCTTAAGTTTTGCGCTTCCAGCCCCTCCATCAGCCCTGTCTGATAAGCAAAGAGGAGCACAGCTGCAGAGTTCCTACAAGCACACCGAGGAGGCAGGCAGATCTCTCCACAGCACCATCCCAGGGTTCACCTGAGTGTGGCCCTCTGCTGCAGGCTTCTTTCAGGACCACAAGGGACACGGGCTCCTGTGAGAGCTCAGCACTCCCCAGGACCATGAAGCCAATGCAAAGAGAATTTTGTGAGGGGAGCTTCAGGGATCTTTCCATTTCCATATGGAAGGGCCCATTTGGATCATTTTAAAATAAACCTCTTATGGAGCATCTCTGAGCAAGGGCAACTCGGGTGTCCTCCCCTCTCAGGAATGTGGCACGATGCTGTCAGTTGAGGAACATAAGTGCAGCATCTTTGGTAGAGAGAATTAACCTGAGGCTCTTGTCCAGAAAAGTACAACACACAGTATTCTGGCTACTAGATTTTCATACAATTTCGTTTTAATAAATAGTGGCAAAAGCCAAAGAAAACTTCATAAAAATGAATGGTTCCAGAACTTCCTGATGAAACGTAGACAATCCCTCATGCAGAAACAAAAAATGACCCCATCACTCATTTCTCAGAGGGAGGCAGCAATTTCACGGAGTAGTAGTCACACAAGGGACAAAATCTAAGATCTCCTTCATTATTATCCACCTCTTAATTCTCCTCATCTGTATCTGATCAGACAGCAAAAAGGTTCAAATTTATTTAGAACTTTAAACCCCTGTTGAGGTTTAAGTAAGTCAACAGGCTGTTGACCCAGAGTGGAAAGCTTTACCTGAGATGGTCCAGAGTGGGAAGAAAGAATACTCTCCTGGGGTTGAGTTTTCTCGAGTTTTTTTACACAAGAACAAAGATTAATTACTATCTATTTCAAATCATGATTTCATCTGTCAGTCTAATGCTCTGACTTTTGCTACAACGGACCTTGGCTTCTAGCAAGATGAATATAAAAATCACTTCCAAATACCAGCAGTAGACAATATGGCATGATGGACATTTTTCAAAACCTACTGCACCCCTACATTTTTCTTGATTGCTCAACACATTGGTAGTCATTACTGTAGCAACTTATTTCAAGCCAAGAGATATAAATGTCTGTCTGTGCTGACTGGCAGGGTGCTGTAAAACAATGCTGCCAGCCAATCAAACACACACTCTCTCTTCCTCCTTGGGGTGACAGTATATATTTTCAGTGGTATAGCTGGGACTGATTGCCATCAATCAAGACTTGGATTCCAGTCCATCTCCACAGCAAACACGTGCTGAGTGAAAGGTCTATCTAACTCAGCATTCTTTGGTAAACTCCCGAAACTTTATTAGATTAACATTTTAGACAAAATAATCATCAGTTCATCAATGCAAGAAAAGAGCTCAAAAGTCTAAATGCTTCCAAAATTGGATCTTCTCTGCTTTTAAAGGTAAGCAGATGGAAAACATTTGATTCTTATTTATTACCAGTTAAATTTATGTCCCTTATTTCACCATAAACTACAAGACTTCACAAAAGTGTATCTTATTTCACTGATCTTTAATAACCTGAAAACCAGTAACAGAAACTTATAATGAAGCACCCCATATACTGTAAATTAAAAATAAATAAGAGACCTTAAAGAGGTTTTCTTCAAAAGCTGCTTCAGTTTAGTGTTTCATTTTATATATACACTAAGAGAGAGACATCTGTAAACATTTCTAAAGTATAATGCAAAGGAACTAGCTGTGCTATTATCTATTCTAAGCACATGGTTCAACATTTGTTTATGCAAACCATATAATTGGAAACTCTGTCCATTTTCTGCTTGTGCTAAATATTCTGTGTATAAATACTTTTCATAGTAGATAAATAAGGTTTTTATTTAGGTCTTATCACCTTCATATTACATATTCATTGATTTCTAAACTGCCTTAAACAGCTCTGTAGATGTGAAACATTATGAATTCAGTTTTGGCACCTTGGTATTAAATTTGCATATCAGGTCACGCACCGCTTGACATACATGCAAAATTGCACTGCGGCTATTTTATTACAACCCACAAAAGATATTCAGAAACTGCATGCAGCATCAAAATAAATTAAAATGGATAAAGGACCCAATAGTGAGCCACATTTTTTTTATTGTTTAGTAGTGCCTAAAGCCATTTATATGTTCTAGTCAATAAACAAAAGTTAGACTAAAACAATTTTTAGTCTTTCTGTTATTATATTTTAATTGCAGAGGTAAATATATTTTTTCTCCTTACCAACTGTATCCTACTTAAGGCTTGAATTCTTTTAAATTGAATGCTATAAAAAACAATGTATATGGATCACTGGCAAGCCTTCATGTTTCTCTGCATATGTCAGAATGTATATAGACACCGTGTATCAAAAGTCAGACATACAAAGCAATATATTTGTCTAGTTGATTTTGTAGTTGAAATGTTTTTGTAACTTACTGTGTATACCAGGGCTGCATTTGCATGGAGACTGCATTTACACAAAGTTAAAAGTGCATCAGTCAATGCTGCTCAGCCATTACAGTGCCCTCAATATATACCAACTAACTACCTTCAGTGCTTCATCTACAAATTGCCCTCTTTATATTCAGTAAGCTGCAGCAAAGACATTAGAAGATTAAATAGTAGGGGACACATTTTCCAATTGCCCCTCACTAGGGCTCCATTTCAATGTCTTCAACACTTCAGGATAAATAATTTGGCATCTCTATTCACTTGTTCCCAGGCCACACTCACTTGGCTGCTCAGGTACCTCATCATGCTTGCAAATGGGGGACTCAGGTGTCCCACAGAGTCTGCAGGGGACAGAAGGGTGCCCACAAGGCAGCTGTGCCAGCCCGGCCCCTCTCCCAGCTCTGCTGCCCACGCTGCAGCCAAGCCATGGGCAGTGTGAGCAGCTACTTTGCTGCTGGAAGGAGATCCCAAAGAGCCAGCCAGGGCTTGTGCTGGGAGCCTCTGCTGCTCAGCACGGCTGCCTTCACCACCCTTGGAAAAAACACAGCTCCCTTCCATGGAAAGTAGGCCGTGTGGGCACCCCCTTGCTCTGTTTTTGGGTAACAAGTGTCTGTGAGCACAGAGATGAGCCCGTCTCCCTCCCCAGCCCAACCCCAGACCCTGAGGCAGAGCAGCACTGCAGCCCCACAGACACAGACAGGGGCTCAGGCAGAACCCCCTGCCTGACCGAGGGCTGTGCACTCACCATGGCACCCCTGCTCCTCCCACCTGTGACAGGGCACAGCAGACTTTTCCTACATCACATGCTCTCAACATTAACCTTGGGAGATTCATTAGGAAAAAAAAGGCTGGAGGGTGGTTGTTTAAGAGATTCTAAATGGCATCCTCCATCAAATCAGGGCAACGGCACAAACAAGGGAAATCCTGTAATTAACACACAACTGAATTTAGAGTGCATTTTACTGAGTCCAGCTCACACTAACATGGAAATTACATGACAGAGCACCCCCATTAAGTCAGCAAACAACCTTTGGCCACAAAAATGAAGCAGGTGACGACTGCACCGGTCAGTATCTGCTCCTCGGCTCTCAACCAGAACTTCTGGCTTCTAAGTTTGCTTTGTTTCTTTTCAAAACATCACAAAAGAAACCGGAATGTCTACACTCCACAAGAAAAAGTCACTGAACTCAGCGGAGAAGGATCAGAGCCTTATCTGTAGTAACTGGTGGAGATACACAGACCTCCTAAGAAATCTTCATGACTGCTCTGAAAATCTAAGCTCATCAGCACCACTATGTTTACAGCAGAAACCTTAAAAAATCGACATAATATAACAAATTGGTTCAAAGCATTGCTACAGACCACCGTGCTAAATTCCCACATCCTTAGCAGTTTGTAAAAATGTTTAATTTATGTTTATGTATTCTTATTCAAAATGTTAGTTAACAGCCTGTAGGGACCTGGTAATAGGATCCTTTTTTCTTTTTTATGTTTATTAGCTACATTAATGACTGTTTCTGCAATTCTGCTACAAAGACTTGCGTTAATGAACGCCAATTAATTCTGAAATGATTTTAAACAAAGGGTGATGAGAATAACCAATCAACCATGACAGTGTAAAGAGCAAGCAAGCTGCTGTGACCTAATTTTTCTGTGTTGATTCTTTGCTGTCAGAGTGCATTGTTATTCATCAAGAACACCTATAGATTTTGCATATACATACTACAATATTAGAATTTTGTAAATGCTCTGTTCCTTTTTAACACGGAAAATTACTTCATTCAAAGTATAGGTTTCAATAATATTGACTCACAAACTGCTAATACCTCAGAGGTCAGGCAGATCTTCACCAGCATTAGAAGGACCCTACTAATTTCAGCTTCTTAAAATTTAGGATACGAACTGGCTGGCTCAAACACTTGGAACATTTGGCCTTTCAGTCAAAAACATAACAAAGAATCATCTCCCTGTTTCAACCTGTTTAATTAGAGGTATAATATCCATCAGTCTGTTTATTGTTCACAATAAATTACTCTTTTAGCCATTTAATGCAATTCACAAGGACCTGAGTGTAAAAGAATTCCCTGAAACCAGCAACAAGTTGAGTGATTACACTCCTGAAATAACACATATATGTGTCAAATCTGACCTAAAAAGTAAATAGACCGTGCAGGCAGATATGACTTACATGCCTGTTGTGTGAACAAACATCAAAAAAGCCATCCAAAACTGTTCTAAATTTAAACAAAATGAAGTGATATTGAGAAATGTCATTTGCTTTTTCACCTGGTACCCAGTTTGTGGTTCCACCACAACAGCCTTGCTAATAACAAAAGACAGATATTTTAAAGATAAATTTTTTATAAATTGTAGCGTGTACAAACAGACCAGATTCTTTCACTTCATTCATTTTGTAATGGGCATATGGTAGAGAATAGACCTTATGAACATTCATAAATGTCCTCTTTTGTCCAACATACTAAGTGACACAAAACTTATCACACAGCAAAAATTCATTTTTATTGGTGGTTTTTCAACTGAAGGTAATGCCATTGCCTGACAAAGATGCAGAAAGTCATTAAGCCTAAACACTGAGAAAGGCCTCTACTAAAGAAATTACACGACCAATCCTATGGGATCGTACTATGGAACACAGAATAACATGGCACAGGTTACAAAAGGTGCTACTAAATGACAAAGAAGTAAAAAGTTCAGCAGTNTTTTTTTTTTTTTTTGTTTACTAACTGGTGTCATGGACAGACTGTAAAACAGAATTAGTGGAGGTGCAGAAAAGGAGCTCCATCTCCTAAGGACAACATAAACCCTGTGATTACTGGCAGGTATGTATCTGTGGTACTAATTAACAGAGGCAGCAGTTGTACCATGTATATTCCCCCCGTGCTATTCATGCTCTGTTTTAGGCAGGACCCACAGCTACCCCCTCTCTCCAGTCCACCTGTGTAGTCACATCTTTTGTGAGCTTGTGTCCATATCTCCAGCCATGCTGGCACCCCTCCTGGACTTGCAACAGGTACTCCTCCAAAGATGGACCTCCAAAAGTCTAGATTCTGACAAAATCTAAGTCAGTGTGAGTATTTAAATTCCTTAAGGACTTAAGCTTTAGTGCTGAAGCTGAGGCAGCTGCTCCTTCTCCTTATCTCAGGAGAAAGAGGAGGGAGATGTATATGGGCCTATACATGAGGTTCTGCTCTTGGAGAGCTACACTTGAAGGATTCTTCCTGTGTCCAGTAACATATTTCAAATCCAAATCGCAGATCAGCATTTAGCCTTCTCTGTACAACAGCAGATGCTCTCAGTTTACCACGGGGATGATTTTTATCTCTCAAGAGAAGCGCAGCTTAAGTAACTTCCTTGAAAAAAAAGAAAAAGGACAGGAAAAGAATGGGACAAGAAGCTCTGGCATACAAATCTTTTTGTTCACTTCTCTATATGCAATCCAGAGACTGCTATTCTCAGCACAGTATGAAAAACATTCTCCTGAGAGCACAAAGGGCTGTATCAGTTTTACTGGGAGACACTCATTTTTACTGCAGTAGGCTTTACTTGAGTAAAGACAGAAGTCTGGATGCCCGATGCCACAGAGGCACAAACTGAGATGGGCTGTATTTCATACAGGCACAGACTGAGGCTACGTTTAGAGGACAGGAATGCATTCAGCCTCCTGCCCTCCAAGCACAGCAGTGCCAGCCAGTCCCAGCCTAGGCTGCTGCCTGATCCATCAGCAGCATTCCTCCCTCAACCAAGCAACCACGTTCTCCACTTGTATCACCCTAGCAAACATTTTGGTGGCATGGTGTCAGGGCTTTGAGAGCCACAGTGCCATCTTTCAGCAAACCAGGTTTTCCCATGTCCATTTACTGATGTCACTCCATATTGCTGCTGACGCTTTCATATTTGTAACGATAGAAGTTTTGCATTAACATCTAGCCCTCCACAAAGGGTTTATTACTGAAATGCCAATTCAACCATAGCTGTAATGACCCTATTTTATAAGGCACACATTTCAGGCACTTTCGCAAACGGTTTAAAAAAATGGAGCAGTTAAATTATGCTGCTAACATCATATGAATGTGTCATCACACCCTATCAAGCAATTTCATATCAAACAAGGATGTGATATGGAATTTTGCTCTTGCGATGCAAAAGAAGAAACTTGGAGAAAAAAGTGCAGTATTAGAACAATGACACGCTTCTCCACCTTACACTCAGCAACCTGTAGTGTCTTTCAGTTATGAGACAGCCTAGGACAGCTGAAAGATAATGCTGGACTGACATCTCTTATTAGATTTTTCTTTGGTTTGTAAGTATTAAATGGAGGGTCTCAAATTCACCATGTGATTTCAACCAGAAAAAACTGTGTGAAACAACAGATATCTCAGCCCTAATGAAGCTGTACTTTCAAACTCTGAGTCTTCAGGCCTTTCATCATCATATTTCTGCATGTATTATACCACTAACGATGCAATACACAAAGAGGACAAAATGTCAGCCCTCGATGGAAATGAACTCCCCACCCTTCAACATTCAACAATCCGACCTTGCTTAATTTAAATGTGTTAGATCATCAGTCTATTATTCTTCCAGCTTTTTGTAATGATTTCTAACACTGGCCAGACGTTGTGCACCTGGCTGGAAAATGCTTCTTTTTAAACAATGCAAGAACTAACCAATATGTAAACACAATAATTAAATTACGTTTAGCTGCTGGCCATTGTTATTCTGCACTCCTTTCCCACCAAGGGAGCTACAGTGATCTGATTTAAACAGCAATCTAGCAGAACATTTTTCATTGTCCATGATTGCTGTGCAGAGTAAATTTGCTCACATCAGATTTGACTCTAATTTGGGTTTCAGAACAGTTAATTTGAACTTAAGCACTTATGGAAGGGCTGTTAATAAGAGGTGCCTGCACTGGAATTCTTCTCATTGCAGTGCTGTTATAATCCAGATCCTTATAGATCACATGTATGTGCTTTCTAGCACTCCACTTGCAACGTTAGGCATGCCAGAAAACAACTTCTAAGATATTTAACAATGCCAAAGGAAAGTAACACAGATGCACACAATAGATTCTTGCTATATGAATGGCAAACAGAAATAAATATGCTTCTTTTCAAACACACAGCTACCTTGTGCCTTAATCATCCCAGGATTAAATCTACCTTAGTCCTTTATTTTGGTGTTTCAGCAAAGCAAGTAGGGTCAAGCTCTGCTCATTCATAAGTTACCAAGAGATCCATCCTAAGGGCTGAATTTTATCATCATTAGCTATTACATTAATAGCACTAATGTCTTAAATCTTAATATTCTGGCTCATTAGCTTAGGTAAAAGACTATTAATATAAAAGGTGTATTTTAGCCAATCAACAGAATTTATAAAGGCTTCTGTTTTGTTTTACAACATTGTCTCTTTTGCAGTACTGGTGGTTAGTACAGATACTAGATCATAATAATTTTATAATTAATAATGAAAATATGATTTAACAGTATAAATATAAGCTCTACTATCACTTTTGCTCAGACAGAGCTTAATTTAATTTTACTCTATCACAAATCAAGTCTGTTACCCCATCCATACCTAAGTGGTTGATGATTATTTTTTTCCCCAACAAAAGCACTGCGCATTTAGAAGGGGGCTGAAGGGAATCTGGGTTTTGGGTTTAAAATTGCCTGTTTTCTAGCAAATATCAAGAAACAAATGAATTTAAGATGGGTTCAGAAATTGGTCTTTTAAGTGACAATGCTGCCTACACAAAACAAAATTAAAAGTGTGCAGAACATATTTTAATCATCAAGATAGTCCAGTGGGCAGACTCCTGATATTTTGGCATCTCATTAGAAGTCTCCTACTACTTCTGGTGCCTAAATATGATCACAAAGAAGTGGCACAGTGCAAACTTCACCAGAAATCACGCAAACAGACTGTCAGAAAGGAGAGTCCATTGTGACAAGTCTGGCTCATGGATACACAGCAAGCCAGAGTCAGGGCCTACACTCTAAACCCAAATGTAAATTCTATATCGGTATACACAGAGAACACCACTGATTATGATGGGATTAAAAACCTGCAAATGCCCTTTCAAGAAGTTTCTGAATACAAAGTCAGGCATCATTAGAGCATCAGTTACTGCCTGGATCCAAGTGCTGCTTCTGAAGTTTGAGGGGGCTGTTTTCTGTTGCTCTGTTCAGAATAAAGAGACTGAATGTCCCAAGCCCAAAGTTGTACTTGAGTGAGTGGGTGTAGAAATGCATTTAGGAAATACGTACTTAATTTTGAGTATTGCCCTTTTGCATCCTGTATTGAATTATGAACTGTGTTTTTAAGTTCAGATGTAATTAAAATAATTAATAATAGCAACAGCAACTATTTATTACACAATTAAAATACGTTCCACACTGTTCTTCATGTGTATCTGTTCATTTCCTGCAGACATAAGTAATGTGTAGACAGATACATTGTTTATTTATGACCCCAGTGACAGTAAATGTGGCATATGTGCCTACAATGTTTGACAGATAAAATGAGTTATTTACAGAAGCTGGGTTTATTTTGTATGAATACCGAAACAGTGATAGTATTTGGAAACTTCTCCATTTATTTTCCCAAGCGTTTATTTCAGTAGAAATTGTTTTTTGAAGTGCTACATAAAAGGATAGCACAAATAGACCAGTCCACTCTGTAATGCAGTCATCACTGGTATCTGCTAATTTTAGAATGGCCCTTTCTGAATTTATTTTTACAGGTCTTGATTCAAACACTACTGAACTCAATGACAAGTTTTCTATAAGCAACTATGGGTTTGAAATTCAGTCCTTATAAATAATATCTCTGCAGAAGAGTAGGGTCACTCCTGGGTCTCACTGTTTGGCACAACATGGAGAAGGTACAGCTGTATGGGAGCAGGGAAATGGAGAACACTTTTTATCTATTAGCCTTAGGTATGAGAAGGAGGAAAAAAGCAGAACACTTGTGATCTATCAAGCTTAATTCTAAAGAGCTAGAAGTTGTTTCCAAAAATTGCTTCCATGAAGCCAAAAATAAAAACTACACTGATTTTGGCAGGAAAACAATCGGATCCTCCTGGAGAAAATGCATTGTTTTTTCCTTTTTGGTGAAGCTAATTAGCTTAGAAATCAGATTTTTAAATAATTACTTATATCTCTTTTACTTGTGCAAGACTAGTGTGTACTGGGGTATTTTTCTCCTTTTTCCCCAGCAGCCTCCTTTACTCCATTTTCTACCCCTAGTTTTGGAATGGCTCAGGGCATTCTCCCAAAACACTGCAGCCAATGTCAGTGGCAGTGAGCACTGCCCTGGCTCTAAACCTGCTGCTGTGAAGTGCTTGTTGTGCAAGTGTGTTATGCAAGATGCTGCAACTTGGAGAGCCCAGTGTCAAAGGTAATCCCTACAGAGCCTTGCATAACAGCCACATGCAAAATCACACTGCTGGCTTTCCATTGTTTTTGCATGTGGGTTGTTTGCTTTTTTTTGGTTGTTGTTGTAGCAGCTTGGGTTTTTTGTCTTTTCAAATGAATTCTGCCATTTAAAAGATTTTTTTTCCCAAACGTCTCAATAGAGCTGTGTGCATATTTTGCTTACTTTTCAAGTGCCTTTATACACAACCTATAATGGCACATATTTTTATATACTCAAACTCTTGCCATGGCTATCCGGGCCTCGAAACTTTTGGAACCCTTTCAAAGAATATTTGTACTGTCTATTGTGGGCAAACCTGAGTTATCTCAGTCTGTGTTTCAGGCTGGAAAAAATAAAGTGTAAGCCTGAGCTGAGGCTCTCAGCAGAGTTTATTAGCTCAGATACAAAGCTCTGGTAAATGCAGTCCTGTGGCTTTTTTTCTTTTCCCTTCCTCAGAGCAGAAAGAAAGCAATCATTCATGAAGGAAAACTGTTCCAAAATGTCTGCTATGTTCTTTGCCCAATGTGACACTCAATCCAAGGTGAGACTTTGCTACAAGGATGTAGGATTACAATAATCCATATGTAAAGTCCAGCCTTCACCACTGTAAAAATACACTAAAAATGGTGGGAAAATACATTTGAATACCTTCTCTTATGTACAGAAATACAGAAGCTTTGGTTCAACACCTCATGCACATATATTATAATCACCTCAGGGTTTAAGAGCAGCTTATTCACTCAAAGCTTCCTAACAGAAGATATTGGATTGCTCCTCAGGTACAAAGCACTCACTTAAAATGTTCAGACTTTTCTATGACAACAGAGTTCATGTTGTGCTGCTGTCACAACAACATAGCTATTTGCAATCTGCACCTGATGCTATGTAAGAGGGAAACAGGGGAAACACTAAGTCCCAAGAGTCATGGGACATCAACATTGTGGGCAAAGTGGACCTTGCTTCATTTGGAAAGGGACTAAGTAGGAAAGTAGTTGTGGGAACAAAGAAGAATTTAAGAAATAATTGTATGGTCCCACTCAGCAAGAGACAGACAAGCAATGCCAGTAAATTTAAGCACTGAACAGAACAGAGAACATTCAGCTGAAAACGGATTCCATTGGGTCAAATTTTTGGTGGAAAGACCAGAAATGACAATTGTTAGGGTCTGTGCTATTCATCTATTCAGGGCCAAAACCAGAAACCAGATGCAATGAAGATCTCCATGTAGGCACATGTCACAGGAGACAAGGCAACAAAATCTGTACTTCCTTCCCACTTTTATCATGTGTGATCTATTGTGAAACCACAGCACTGAAGCAGGAAAAGCCTTTCCAGCCTATGTAAGTGTGGATGTAGATCGAAGTGCTCACCTATGTACTGCTTATGTGTACTTTTGGATTTGTACACATGCACACACACACAGAGCACAAATTGGTGAAATCACTGTCAGAAAAATAATCATCTATGAAGTCCACAAAAGCTCAGGTTAATACAGTGCAGAAGTCAATTTTACTTCCAGTACTTTGAAGAAACAGGTGCCCACAATCACATCCCTCCTCACCATGTTAGCTAAGAGGAAAACAAATGAAACACAAGGCCTTCCCACAACATGGATCCCAAGTAAATCTGGCTTTGTTAAAGGACAATCATTACAGTGGTTCATCTGGGAGCAGTATTTCCTATGTATTGACACAAACAGCCTTCTCTTCAGCATCAGAGCTGCTTGTCTTATTTCAGCTATTTCTTCTTGAACAAACGTATTTATTGTGGCTAATGAAAGGGGAAATCCCTCTCTTTGTTCATGCCTCTGCTCCCTCCTGTCCTTCAGTGACCTGCCATCTCCCTTGCCCTAGAAATGAAAACGACTGGAACAGCCAAGAATATGGAGAATTGTTCTGAGCACCCACTTCTGAAATCCACTCCAAGATTTGTTATGGAAAATCTTCCTTGCTTGGTTGTACAGATCAGTTTCTTTTTAAGGTGCTTAGTTATGAAAGCTGCCTGTAGCACTTAGAGAAGTCTTCCCTTCTCAAAGAGCTGGAGAGTGCAGCCCATGGTGAGGAGAAGGCAGGGTCTTCTCCATTCCTGCCACCTGCTGATACAGGTGTTTATGGTTCTTACAGGGAAGCTGTAGAAGTCAGATGCCCTTTCTCTACTACCAGGACAAGTAATTTATGCCAGGTCACTCACTACCTGTCCCAGGGCCAGAGAACATAGTGCACTAGCTCCACTGGTAAGAAGTGCAGCACAGCAGAAGTCAACCTGTGGAGAGGGTCGATGCCAAGGAGCCAGAGAACACAGGGTGTGTGTCTTGGGGGAAAGGAGGAGAGAGAAGGGGCTGTGTGGCACTAGTGTGACTTGTCCTGAGCACCAGAGAATATCTAGAGCATGATATTGGCATCCCTGCAGAGCTTCTCTTGTTTTCCTTTCAACCTAAAAAACTTTACTTCACATATTCAGAGACCACTCCTCATTGAACCAAAAAACAGCAACTGGGGAAGCTCAAGATTTGTTTCCAAAGTGTGCTGCTCAGAAAAACTAAAAAGCTAACAGAAATGCAGTATTTTTCTTTCTAGCACCTGCCTCTTGCAACCAAGCAAAGTCAATATTAATGTGATATTCCTGATTTAGTCAAATCATTCAGCATCTCAAATCTGGTTGCTTCTCTGAAGTCTTCATTATAGCTAAAACACTGGCTCTGAAAAAGGGGGATGAAAATTATAAGTAAACAGGCCATCTCTCTCAAAATCTGATACTTGGGACTAGGGACTTAGAGCATGTAGAATTCTAATAAAAGCAGAAAAAACTTCATTATTATCAAACTAAATCAAATAGATTCAATATATCAAAGTATATTAAAAACTGTAACAAACAATTTTCTTGATGAAATGCAGGTGCAGTTACATCTTAATAAAACGTGTTTACAAAAACAGCATTTGCAAATTTTAATTTTTCTTCTCCTCTGAAGAGCAATAATTCTCTACATCCTACTCTTGCTTCCAGTCCTAAATAAGTCTTATTCAGACTGATCATTTATGGCCTAATTTTGCTGCTTCTAATCAAAACCGGAAAGCCTCAGTCCTCATGTGGAATCACTGGAATTACCCACAGCAATGCCATCACAAAAGGGCAGCACAAGTCTAGCCTGGCTGTATTTTACCATCACCTCGACACCCCACAGAGAAGGGTCTGCTTCTCGGTCTGGTTTATTTTGTTTAGCTTTAGCACAGTGAATTGGGTATTTTTTGTGTCAAGGAACTGGCAAAAAACCGTTTATCACTACACGGAGGGGAAAAAGCAATAGCACTTGTATGTAAAATTTAGTGGGATTTAAATGTACTTCTTTGTATTCAACATGCAGAAACTTGCTGAATGTGGCTCTGCCTCCATTCCACTCTGCCCAGCCATCTTCTATCTGGCAGTAGAAGAAATAATTTATGACAATGAAAAAATGTCAACCATTGGCACAATCAATGCATATCCCCTTGTTGTCTTTTTGTCACTCCACAGACCTCTGGAAACTTTAATGGTCAAGTTTTACTCTCAGAAATACTGGAAAAGCTCAAAATCGCTGATTTCCAAACTTTGGATCTGCAAACCATTTGTGGTCCATGACACCACAGTGTGTGGTGCTCGCCATAAACCCGTGTTAAATGGCGACCTTTGTGATCATGGGGCAGTGGAGCAAATCATGTGGTTGCTAGGATAATAGTTTGGAATAAAAAGTACCCTTTTTAGTATTTCCCTAGCTAAATTTGTGCCATATTTCGTGTCAATGTGTAACTGCATGTGTTGGTGGGAAGGAAAGATGTTACAATCTCTCTTTATTCCAATGCAAAATAAACTGTGAAGTTTTTCTTCGCAAGGGAGCCGCTTAAGAAAGCTACTCCTGGATCCAAAGAGAGGTTCAAAATTAACCATGTTCAAGTGTAAGTAGCATATGCTAGTACAAATTATATATTTGGGGGAAGTTTCAGGTTATCTGATGACATGAAAGTTAAGGTTTCTTGACATAGAAAAGACATAACTGAGTTAAGGTTACTGACCAGGATTGTGAAGCCTTCATTCAGGATGAACTCCCAGTAATAAAATCCAAATCCTAACTCCCCCCAAGCCACCTGAAGATTCTTATGATTTTCTAAGTTTAAAAAGTATATATTAGTGTTTTAACATATTTAAGAAAGAATTATCTCAATTTCTGTATTTAAAATACTACCAAATGTACATGGATGCCTGGGTATTTACAAACAGCAGAAGTAATTGCCAGCTTGTCTCGTGGATTTAAGCGTTACAGCTTGCAGTTCAGTGAAATCTAACCCAACAAGTTTACACATCTGGGGGATATAACAATGAGAAATTATTCTGAGGACATGTGCAAGGGAGAGCAGCATGTATCAACTGAAATATGTTTAGACTGCCAGTATTAATTGGCAGTATTAATGGGGATTGAGGCTTAGACCTATGATCACTGATTTCTCTCAGAGATGTTTGTGAATCCAAGCAAAAATAGGCTCATTAGCCTGGAAAGTGACAGAACCTGTACTTATCTTACCTCTTCCTCCCTCAGCTCCCCAAACCTTTTCTTTAAGCTCAATGTTACAGGACAAATAGCTACTTGAGCAGCACCCATTAAAAATAAAAAATGAAAGTCACCACCTACCTTTTTTTAACTTTCCTGAACTGAATGTTATCCCCATTAAGATGATTGTAGGAGATCAAACCTAAAATGCAACTCCAAGAAACCTCTTGGAGGTGGTTCCTATATGCTCTTCTGTCGTGAGAAAGAACAGGCATTCCCTCCCTAGCAAGAGAAATGGGCCAACCATGGCCTCTTATCCTCAGTTAGGATTTTGGTATCTAAAATGCTACCACAGGTATCTCTACCTGCCTTGTGTGTATTAATTTAATAGTGTGGGTACAGTTTGTTCCATTTACATACTGACCGAAGTTGGTGCTATTCTGCTGCTCTTAAGATTCAGTATGAGAGAATCAAAAACAAAGTTTGCAATGACCCAGCAGGAAGAGAAAGGTAGAAGTGAATTCCTCTACTCACAACAGGAGACCTGGTGTTGGTAATTGTTATGTCACACTGATTTTCAAAGGAGAGATTTAAAAACTTCCTTTGGCCCGAGATGAAACTCTTAGAATTTTTAAGCTGCTGTTCTCTTGCTTTATTATATGAGGGAACAATCCCATGTTTCTTTTAAAATGGGAAATGGTATCACTCTGCCATAACAAAAGCCTGTTTTAGATTGGTTTATTGCCCAATTTTTAAATACACATTGCCACAGCATTTCAGAGTGTATTTACATTTACCTTTCTAAAACACACAGTATATTATGTTGCAATTAAAAACCCACAAACTCAATCTGATATTTCTTCACTAATTTATTCCCAAGCCAATATGTATTTTAATGTTCCAAACTGTTGCTAATTAACGCACGGAAATATTTTAACATGGATTTTGATTAATTCCATTTAACAGTCTAACCAGTGCTAAAGCATATGTGGTGTGTCATTTCTTTCTTTTGAGGAAGGCATTGGCATTAAATCTTTCAATCTTTCCTGAGCACCAAATGCTAATTTCAGGAAGATTAAATAACAGACTGCAGCTACAGTTTCCTTTCTTTACTTCCCAGAAGGTGAAATGAACATATTTATGTGGGAGGAATTTCTTTGCTGCACAAGCCAAAATACAGAAATTAGATTTTTTTCCCCAACATTGCTAATACACCAGCAATTGCCTGCCAACTAAATAACTTTAACCTATATCTGCAGTTCATGGAGCATTGCCAAGTTATATGTTCAACTTTCTTTCACTGTGGTTTTTTTTATTAAAGTATTCCCATATGATGTTTTCACTTGCAGCTCCTAAATGCTTTTCCATACTTGAATCAGAGACTACAGCTTATAGTGGGGTGGCTCTGGCCATAACACCAGAAATGCTCATATAAAACCTCCTATGATTTTCACATTTTGAAGGTATGTTATACCTATGATTCATGTTGTGTTGCTGCAATGGTTCAAAATCTGAGTGTAATTCTGCACGTCAACAAACTAAAGCACAGAAAACACCCTGAGGTGTGCATGTGAGTAAAGCACCTCACAGCTGTGAGAATGCAGGAGACAGAGCAGGAGAGGCTGCCTGGGATAGGAGTCAGTGACCTCAGGATCGAGCCCGCTTGTCCTGAGGTGGAGTCTGATCAGCTCAAGAGCAGTTAAGCACTTCTGTTCTTGTGATCTCCATGAGGAAGGTGATCACCCCACCTGAGTCCTGCAGTTTCTCTTTCCCATATGGTGAGTCCAGTTTCGCTGTGCTTACACCCACTGTCCATCCACTGCCCCGTGGTCAGCATGTGAGCCAAACTGGGAGCCAGAGCAGAGTGCACTGAACGTTCACATCACACCTGCATCTCCATCATGTCCTCCTCACCTCTGTTGTCTAAGTAACCTTTTCTTCTGATTCTTTCCCTAGGTCTTATTTGATTTGTTGCAATATTCTCTGTAAATCTTCATTCAGCTTCTAATATATGGCACTGTCCCTCCTCCTTTTCCTTTCACTAGCTGTATTTCTGTCTCAAGTGCTCACATAATATCTGAAGTGTTTTATGTTTGACTTCCTACTCTGTCTACAATACCCAAACACATTCTGCACCATTCAGCTCTCCAGATTCCTGGCATTTGCAAGACAGCATTCCAGTTGTTCCTTTCTGATCTACACCTACCAGATACAACAGTCTAATTTTCTATTTGACTACTGTTTTCATCAGGATTAAAACTTTCCACTCCAAGTCTGCATTTACACCCACTGATTTTCTTTATACTTCTTTTTACACATTTAACAGGTGTGTGCTGGATGCAATGTTTTCATCATATTCACCAAATGAGCAGCACTGGGAAAAAGTAAATTATAGCTTCTAGGGAGAGTCCCTGCTCTTGTTCAAGAAGCAGAGGCTGTCCTGAGAAGCCCCAGGTTTCAGTCCCAGTGATGACTCACAACAGCTGTCACTGCCCATGCAGAAATGTGTGCATACTCTCCTGCCTGCACTTGAAAAAACATGTGACTTCTGTGTTCTCAGACTATTTAAAACCTTAGTTTCTCTACAAAGAATAAGGGTTGCAGAAAAAAAATGTCTGAAAGTTATGTCAGGAACGAGCAGTGAATATGTAGGTAGGTTTTTTTCAAACTAGCTGAGCGTTACTTTAGAGGTTACATCAGCTAATATAAAATTTAACATAGCTGATGGTAAAGTTTAAAAATGGCCATTCATTGTAGTACAGAAGGCCAAATGTTGATACCTGAATATCAGCCTCTCCTGTTCTCAGAAAGAAGCATGCATGCTCTTCATTAGAGGGCTGACCACAGCCCAGAGTGAAAACACACATCATTAAACATTCAAATATATGAAAATGCCATGTTCCCATCTTTTCTTACATAAGCATTGTTTATTTCACTGTTCAGAGAGAATATTTTCATTAAAAGAGGTTATGCTCCAGAAGACTATTAAAAAAATAGTGTAAAGGCTTCAACTTTGTTCCCCCTGCTAGGCTGGTCCTAAAAGAATGCCTTGTTAGCTGACAACTAAGCAGACTACCAAGATCCAAGAACATCTTTATGCTTTTGCATGCCATATAGACAGATACAAGGAGCTGAAAAATTAGCTTTACCAATTCCTGGTTATTATTCAGAAGATACATTAACAGTCAGCACTGAGATAACATAACACTTAATGCTGGTTTTAGACAGCTTGTGATTTATTCCTTAAAGAAGTGACTCTTCTGTAGTCATACACCAAATTTATTGTCAAAGTTATGGATACACTCTACAGTCCCCCTGCAGCCTTTGAATGATGCCTCCACATCTCTGCTCAAGCCAAACAAATTCTTCTACTGCTTTCCCCAAAGCCTTTGAGGTCATTTTACTTTGTGACATTTCGTAAGACACCAAATGAGACAAACAATTACTCTGGCACTGGGAATTTCAAAAAGGTTTTAAAAAAAAAAAAAAAAACCCACTCTTCAAGACACCTCAGGTCTGACTCTTCCCAGAGTTAACTCTAACTTCACTTTGACTCTTTTTTCCTCCTCACAGCAAGTCAAAATTAGGAATAGCTTACAAAACAAAACCCCACTAGCAAATGGGAAAGTAGGAAAGAAGAAACCTAACCCATCTTTCCCCAAACCAAACTCACACGGTCAGTTCTTTTAGCCACACTTATTCAAGTGACTTTAAGTGCACAGCTCTGAAACGCAAACTTCCTACTGGTCACAGTGGTTCAAAATCAGGCCTTAAATATGCTCATTTTATATCTGGTTTCAAATAGACAAGCTGTCCTCTTGCTATCCCTACCAAACAGCTTTGCTAGCCATTGTCCAGACCATGGGACAGTAGCCTTCAAAAGGCCACAATAAGAGGTCTTCAGTCGAGTGGTGTCATATGGTCTTCATTTAGAAGTATCATAAGAACATTACTTCTCACAGTATTTACAAATTAAAAACATGTGGCTGTAACCTCTAATACTGCATGAAATACTGCTCTTTGGGTTTGTTTTTGGCCTCAGACTTTTGAAATATGAACCAAGCAAAGGGATTTCATCTTAATGCGTGATTCAGTCCATTCTTCTTCCAAGCTCAAAGTCGAGGGAACAGCTAAAGCTGGGATTCAAGAAAAGTGATTTGCCCAGAACTATGGTAACGTACTACAGTTGGCAACTAGAGTACCATGTATATCAAAAAGGGGTAGGGCTGGTTAAAGGCATCTACTTTCTTTTAAATTAAAAAAAAAAAAAAAAAAAAAAAAAAAAAAAAAAAAAGAGTATTACGCTGGCTTTGGTTCCTATAGAGAGTTTTATAAGTCATGTATAAGCCTCTTGCATTTACTATTTAGGTTCAATCAATATGGTTATCTACCTGTCAATTTTTCTTGCCCTTTAATGCAGAAGGAGAACAGCCTTTTTTAATAGCTAGCTCAGAAAGCACTAAGCAAATCAATACATGCAGCGATAACAGAATGATTTGAAACACGTAACAGAAGCTTATCACTTTGCAGTATACTGAACCCGTCAAAATATTTTCCTAGAAGTAAAGTGAAAATAGAAGTTCTCCATTTTTTATTCCTTGAGTGGGTGGTGACATAGATGTCGTAGGCCTTTTGGATTTGTTCCTAGCTTTGTATTTTTGGGAAAATTTCGTACATGAGCGTTTGCTACTTTGCAGGAACATGAAGCCAATTCTGTAGGGAGATTTAAAATCTCTGCCTTGAGAATCAAAAATTATCTCAATTGCTCTTGATTCCCCATCCCTAAACATTTATTGGAAATCCATGCATTGTTCTGGGGAAGTGGGCTTAAGGTTTTCCAGGAATGCAGCTTCTGATGTTCCCACAGACCTTAAAACCCTCTGCTTTACTCAGTTCTCTCAGTAATTTGTGCTTAAGGCCAATCTGAAAAGTGCAGGCCTTCTTTCAGCTGTCACCTGCTGCGTTACTCAATTTGAAATAATTTGTAAGCATCAGATTCCTAGAGGTTTAAATATACATACATGTATCAAGATTCTGGATTTTAAAGCAGCAGAGAGAGGATCAGCTATTATTGTGGTCTCCAACATCTACTTTTTTGAAGAAATGCATAGGATTTAACTTAACAGCTCTCTTTGAGTGGTAAGTAACAATCATCTGCCATCATAGGATTTAAGTAGGTGGAATTCTGCATAATACAAAAGCTCTTTGCAATGTTCCAGGCTTACCACAATTTATCAAATGTTACATGCAAGCTCAAAATTAACATATATGTGTATATATGTAAGTATGCATGTAAATACTTACTAAAGAGATGAGAGTTAATAGAAAAGGAACAGGAAATACAGTTTATAGCTTGAGGCTTTCTATCATTTTCTGTCCCAGTTTTAGCTCCAAGGCCACTGCTATCCACAGCTTCTGAACCTCAGGGGCTGCCAGATTACTGGGTTACACTGGGCTTTGCTCAATGCAGCAACTCATAAAATGTTTTACCTTCACCCTTAGAAAACAATACTGATATGAAAAACAAAGCAAAAAGGTAAAAGAAATCAATATGATCACAAAATGACAAAGAAACCCTTCCATGACATAACTAAAAGTCTACAGAGGCTCTGCTACTTCTATTTCTCTACCAGAAATGGCCTGTCAGGTCTGTTCTAGCTCTGTGTGGGTGAGCCAAGGTCTGGAAATCACACAGCAGCACCCACTCAGAGGCAAGGATTAGTCCACAGCTGTGTAAGAGCTGCTACCTCTACCTCCTGACCCAACCTGGTGAGTCTGTGTGAACTCACTGTGAATCTCTACGACCTCAGAATTCAGTAACCCACGACCCCTGGCCTGGCAGAGACTCGCCAGCAGCGAGGCATTAACAATGCTGTCTGCTCCAGAGGAGCTGAAAGATGGATGGGCATCTCTGATGGCAGAATTGGGCCCAGCAAATGAGCAAAGATTCTTAGAGCAACACCTAAAGTGACACAAATTATGTTATAAAATTGATCACTTCCTTACACAAGGCAGAATGCTTCCAGGGCACTCAAGATCCTATTCCATTAAGCTATGATAAATGACACCATATTTCCACATCAGTCTGAGAACTTCTTTTAAATCTGCTTGTTCAAATATTTGGTTACTTATTCCCCTCTCTCTCCTTAAGACAGTAAGAACAGTCTTTTTCTTTTCCAATACTGCATGCCCTAATGGGTGCCATTATTGCAGGACCACCACCTAGGGATTTTATTTTTTTACAGAATTTCTCATCTTAAGAGCAAGCAAAACTTTGAGAGAATCACTAAAAACCTTTTGGTGTGCGACCTATCTGCATACACTCAGCAACTTGAAAAAAATGGACTCAGATACACAGGAAAACCAAAGAACAAATTATGGAGAAATGCCCCAGAACAGTAACTGCCCTATTGCTAGCTTGAAGAAGATCACCACCAGCACCTCGAATGGGGTTAAGGTGGAAAACTGTGGAATAGGAACAAAATTGTTTCAAGCAGATCACTATGGCTCGAGGTGGCTTGGGAAGGTTCATAAATTGATAAGCACCACCAAAGGATCATAAGCCTCCACATCAATTGTATAAAGATTACAACAGAGCCACTCACTACAGTCATTCTGAAAAGGTTATGGGTTTCACAGGTGTGCACTGTCAGTTCTGATTAAGCTTAAACTAAACCAGTTATCTATAATGTTGGATTGGAAGGAGTTTTATAGCTGAATGCAAGCTAAATCAAATTCAGGATACACATCTGTGGAAAAACAGAGGGCCAAAGTTCACAGTCCTGACACAGGCGAAAAAATCCAACCCTCCAAACTCAGGAGGAGGTTTGCCTGTAAAAGATCCATCAGTCTGGCTATTGTCCTGTGTTCTGTCTCAGAAAGGAAAGTAATTTTGTCACAGCTTTGGATTTTCTTTCCCTCTTCAAATTATTATTCACTCTCAAAATGCAGACTGCTTTAATATTATTATCTACATTCATTTCTAAATTGCCTAGAATTTGCCATTTATCTTAACATACATGAAATTAATTATACACCTATACTTTTTACTACACAGGATATAAACTAAAGTAGCAACAAATCCATAATGTAATTTTTCATATTTGCAACTAGGAATCTTTCCAAAATCCACAATTCACATCAGAGGCTCCCAGAGCTAGGCAAGGAGAGTGTAGGTAAAATTCTGCACCCAAACAACCTTGTTGACAACTCAATTTCACAGTGCCAAGATTTCACTCAAAAATTAAAGAAATTAAAAATGCATTCTTAATAGTTGACACAAATTGCAAAAGGTACATTTTATTTCCAAAAAGACCTCACATTAATGCTGCACTTTAAAGTGCCTCTATAGACTCACAGTGCTAACGGATGGCAATAGCAAAAAAAAGTATTTGCTTTTGCAACATCATTATTTCCTTTGCATGCAATTATTTACTTGCCAAACAACGCTAGCGACAAATCGCAGCAGACTCTGAAGTCATCTACACCAGCAGATTTTTAACCCAAGGTAAAAATAAACAGAAACATCTGTAAAGTAATCTTGCAGAAAGCTACGTTTATTAACAAATACATTTTCTAATAAAACACCATCTGCAAGCAACCCTCAGCTTCCACTTGATATAAATAGGCCTTTTACTGTTTTCAGATGCAGTTCCCAGAAAATTATTCCAAGCTCTACTGCAAAACACATCAGTCTTTGTTGCCGCCTGGAATGTTAATAAATAACATCAAGTTTTTAAATAGTCAAACAAATTATTGGCTTGAAACAATTATTCCAATAGAAAAAGCTGACCTTTTGCAATAAAGTGGTTTAAGAATGCATCGCTCCTCATTCCTAGGATAAAAATATTACCAAGCAGGGAAATATTTTTGGGAAAACAGAAAGAAAGCTATGAAAAACTCATCTTGCAATTCTTCTCGTATGTACACTGTACACCTACCTTCCAAAGGTTACTGGTTTAGAGAAACTCAGACTAAGAGAAAAAATATACAGAGTATAAATAGTTCAATCTGTATCCTTATTATACATTTGTGCTTGGAATGGACATGAATATGAACCAACTAAAATGTTCCTCACAGGACTACTGTTCTGACCAGCAATACAAAATTCAACAGCTTAAACTGTTGGTTGCAGAGATTGGGACTGAATCCCAGTATTAAGAGCTCTTCAAAATGCATAAAAGCTTCAATGGGACACATTTTCATAAGCATTATTCACAACTTAAGTCACATTAATTCCAATAAAAAGAAAAAAAGGAATTTAGCAAACTCTGCAAATACACTCCTTACTGGCAGGACTGTTTAGTACCACTGAAATTTGAACACTGCCATTTTTCCTTAGAGTTTAAATAGCAATCTGTCTATCAAACTACCTACTAACTGAGAATTCAAGAGTGAAAATTGCAGATGAACTGAGATATTAGAGTTCCCTGTCCAGAACCGGTATAGCTGGTATACATATATTACACCCAACAGAGATCTAGCCTTTTAATATTAATCATAAACAAGAAATGTTAGTATTCTAAACTGTGCTTTAAAAACTATATTAAATACTGCTACTGGGACTATCACAACAAACTGTCGCAAGAAGTCATGCACGTTCTGGAAACAGGAATGTTTTACATTGTAATTCCAGGAAATGCAACTGTGTATTTCCAGAGAAAAATATTTAGTGAATGTAATACTCAGGTAGTACTAGAGAGAAGATATTTTAAACCACTTACTTCACTAACAGGAGGAATGTTGAGCTTTGGTACTTTGTTCTTTGAACTAGGTGTGTTCACTTTTCCTTCCAGCAGTGTTCCAAAGGACTGATTTCCATATCCACTCTCAATTTCTATTGGGGGTTTCAGTTCAGGTGAGTCATTGGGTACCTGGTCCTGACCATCCATAGGCCTGACATAAGCTGTAGGCTTTTGCTGGACCATGCTGTTTTTACAGTGAAGTCCTGGTGGGAAATTCGGAGTCGAAAGACCATTGTTTGCAGTTAACAAAGAAGTGGAAGGAAGTGGAGATCCAGGACCATGGCCTACAAACTCAAGCTCTGTGGGTGACTTGGAATGACTGTTTTCTTTGTAAGTGTGTTCTCCAGGTACTGACTTTGCATGAGTGTGTCTCCTTGAATGTGAAGATGTTGCCATAGCATTTGCTTCCTCAGTTCCCCCACTCTTATGCTGCTCACTCTGGCAATTATAGAGATCTTCATACCTGCCCTGTGACTGGTCATGGGAAGAGCTGTGCTTTGTCCGACTCTGCTGACCACTGGATTGGCTTGGCTGGGCTGCACTGGAGTTGTGACCACTGCGTGACCAGTCTGTCCTCGACTTCCTGCTGCTCTGGTGGCTGTGTAGCAAAGTAGAATTAGATGACAATGAAGAAGGCGGAGGCATTGATGTTGATGAGTTGCCACTGATCTGATGAGATGGGATCATCCTGTTCCTTGGCTCTGGGAAAAAGTTCTGTTCATTTTTGTCAATGGGTGTCTGTGGGACAGAATTCTTTGGGATTCCTACAAGGTGGCTCTGGTTGGAGTGGTTGGTTAACAGATCCTTCATCTCATCATAATTTCCCAATGTGTTCTGGACACGGTTTGCAAGGGCGTCGCCTTTATTTGTCTAAAATACCAAAAAAAAAAAAAAAGACAAGAAAAGCGTGAGTAAATTCCTGATTTACAAGTTACTGCTCAGAATAGTTGTCTTAGAAGATGGCAAATGTTAGCTGTTTAATGGTGTCATGCTGACATTTAATTAAATTTCAATTACATTTTGCATATGTTATGTAAGAAAAACCTATCAATAACTGTGTTCAAAGAATCTCTTGAAACAGGCTTGCATCAGTAACACTTGTCTACTGCTTCCCATTTTCTTAAATATCCTCTCAGAGAAGTGTTTAAATTGCATCAGTTATGGATGTTAGGCACAAAATATGCCGGGTTTATGTCAGAGATGTTGTGCTTGTACATTTCATATTGTGCAACACATGAACGTACAATTACTGCTCCTACTGAGCATTTGAATTGCAATCACATAGTTGATGTAAGTATGTTATTGCTCTATCAGCCCCTTGACCCACAGTCCTGCCATAAATAGAAGCTAGGTAGTCTGTAATAGCACTGAACTCTTCACTCCAGTTTAACTTCAATTACTTTTCCATAGAAAGTACCATTTGATCTGAAGTATCTACCATGTGAATCCAGAGAAGAAAAAGCTTCTACCACACACTATGGTAGGTTCAAATAAAAGATCATTCAAAAATATTTTCTCAAAGAACATAAACAGACATGATTGTCACATTCTTAAGCATCAAGATTCTTCCTCTGTCTGCAGGTTGGTTGTATTTCTTAAGCCGGCTTTTCTTTGATTTCCAGTAATTATTAAATAAATATGGACTCATCTTTGTTTCACTGCTATTATACTTTTCCTTTTGAAGCATGAAGTTTCTTTTTCCTTTTCCCTTTCACTTGTAAAAAGCTGGACAAATAAACTGGAAGCTATAATTAATACACAGCTGATTTCCTCTCTCTTCTTGTTCTAATTCACCCCACAGAGATGCAAAGCAGCAGCCTTCCTACTGACCTTTCTGTCCCATTGAAGTGACCAGCAGAGAACTAAAAGCTCTTATTCCCCATGCTCATGGCTTTACAAGACTAAAAGGATAAAAACAAAGCCAAACTACAGTTCCTGTTCAAGCAGATGGTTCACTTCTACAGTCTAGAATCAAATGACAAAGTTATGTCATGATACAGCTGACTCTACTTCTGTCTGGAGGGGATTTTTCACTCAATAAAACAAACAGTGCCACAGTCCAATGATGCCTTAACACCAGGCCATAAAGATGGGGAAAATCAGCATTATGAGCTTTTGCTTGGTTGGAGAGTGTCACAGTTCTTGGTGAGGGATCCTACTATGCCCCTGATCCCATTTTCCTCAAGTATTAAAGAGAAGTTTGACTGATGAAAAAAATTCATGCCTGGATTTCTCCTGAAATATCTACTTATATTACCCACTGCTAAACTAGTCAGAGGATGAGAAGAGTACTGAATATGCCATAAAAAATGTTTAAAAAAAGAAGATAATAAATGCAAATTTCCTTTTGCTCATTCTCAGGAATTGTAACATATATTAGCACTGCACTGAGTCAGTGATTTAAAAATTAACTGTTCAATGTTGTTCCCATCTCTATACATTTTTTCAGTGCTCCTAACTGACACAAGTAATAATCCTAGTTGTGGAGAACTACGAATCACTTTTATTCACTAAGTAAGTCCCTAGGTTGGTCATTTTAGTGGCAAAAATTATATTCTAGCTAAGCCAAGAATAAGCTCTTTGTATATGAGCAGTCTCCTTCAACTGAGTTGCACAATGAGCTGTTTGGGCAGCAGCCAAAACCAGGCTCTCTCTGTTCAACCCCCAAATTTAAAACAAGGAGATTCCATTGTGCTTAAGGGCCCAGCAGGAATTATGATTCGAAGTCTAAACACTTACATACTTGTTCTGTTTCCTCCTTGCCCAAACACTTTAACTCCTTACGGGATAGAACATGGGAAATATCGGTACAAAAAAAAAAAGTCTGGCCACCAACCTTCACTTCTGTGGTTCAGCTACACTTCCAGGGAGAATTTAGTTTACTTTCCAGAAAGCACAATTTAGAAAAAATAAAGGTACTGACAACATATCATCACTGTAACACTTCAACATCCCAGCACACTAAATGGCTCTTGTCTAGATCCTCACAGAGAAAATGTTTTAACTTGAAAGTAGATCTTACCACTAATTTTATGTTGGAGGTACCTAATTCTCTCAATCTATTTGCTTTTACGTGTCACATGATGATAAATACAACTTTGCTTGCTATTAACTCTATTTTATGCCTAATGTTCACATCCTGGGGATAAAAGACATTGTATAAATGTTAGATATTATTATTATTATTCATAGTCTTTTACAGGGAACATTAATAAAAATGTATTTACTGAAAACCATAGAGATTAAATTATTTTAAACATCCTCAGTGTATTTTAAGTACACTAAAGCTCATATCCAAAGATTATTGAAGTCAATGGAAGGATAATTACTCTCTTCAGTGGCCTTTGGAGCAGACTGCAAAGCAAAAAACCCATTATTAATGGTAATTTGGCTTACACTTAAATAAAACTAGAGCACACACAATTAAGATCAGACTTGGGCATCACAATCTGAACAAGCACAGGCATATAGTGCACTGTTCTATCTGCATTTAAGATACAAGGCATAACATTATTGGTTTTACTTTATTTCCACAACAAATTCCGGGCTCTCACAAAAAGCATAGGACTCTTGACAAGCCTGGATACCAGCAAGAAAAACACAAAATCCAGTCATAATTTCTGCTTGCTCTTTGTTACTTCCAGACTGGGGACAATTTCTACCTTCATATGCTGGATAATTGGCTGATTTCTTAAAGAAAACCTCTGTACATCTTATTTTTTGAACAGCGTGCTTGTTAGCATGTTGCTATCAAGGAAATGCAGCATTTTGAGTATTCCAAGGCATAAATTATATGCCTGCTTTATGACTCATGGCTAGTAGCATTCCCCCTCATTCTAGGCTACTGTTAATTTAGGAAATGCACATCTTCCTGCATTTGCTTCTATTTCTTTCAAAAGCTATCTGTAATACAATCCTACTGGAAGACTAATTTGCTAGCTAGCTATTATATTATAGCTTTACAAAGAAAAGAACTAATGCACTCAAACTTATAGGCCCCATTTACAAGTGTTCTGTGAAAATTTGTGTGAATCTTGAGGTTTCATAATTCATTCACTTCCTTATGCCTCATAGTTAAACTACCCTTCACGGATTAGAAGCTGAAATCTTTTTTATGCTAAGCTTGAAAAGCATGGAGGGGCTTTACCTGAAAAAGATAAATGATTTAATGTTCACCAAAGGCTCTGCAATGGAAATGCTGCCCATTGGGTTCTCTTTCTCAAGTTGAACTCTTCTGAGGAAATTCCTTTGAAAAGTAACAAAAATACTCCTACTGTTTTCTTTTAAAACACTCATCTCTGAAACTCTTAACTAATTCAAAACATTAAAAGGTATCAACAATTCAGCAGTAAAATTACAGCTTCTCTCGGGAAAACTCCAACATTGCTTTTTCAAATGTCTGTGGCTGTTACACTGCAGGCCCTTCTCTGATCCCTTCTGCAAAATCAAGCACGAGCAGGTTGCACCAGGGTTCGAAGGCAGGACCTGCAACCCACTTGCATGAAAGAGCAACACAGCCCTTACTGCCTGACCTTCCCAAAATAATGCTGGATGTCATCACATTGTCAAAGGTGTTGTTTTCCCACATGAGCCAGTGGAGCTTCAAAAGGAGACATTTATCTTTTAACAAGCATGGAAAAAATGTATTTTATACACCCACAGAAATAAGTATCTCTTTTCATGTAAGTGCACACACACATAAACTACAAAGAATCAGCGTAGAAACACGCATTTGTCCAAAACTATAATGAACACCTACGTTTTATTTGACAGAGGGGAAGAAAGAGGCTGTAACAGCTAGAGCAGAGAGATGATAGATGAAGGCAGATACTTCACACACAGATCTCATGATACACAATGGCAGTAGGATCCATGAGAAAATCTGAGTTCCTTTCTCTGTGAAACTTTTAATATCCTCAATTTCTTAGGGCAGTCTTAAAACAGCTGCCAGTTGTTCAGTCTTTAAAACTTCAGAAACGGCAGTGGTGGTATTCCCTACCCTGACAGTCCCTCCTCTGGATACTCTTGAGGCAAACAAGGAAGGAATGATAAACAAGTAAGGACACTAGGTCTGGGAATAAAAGAAAGAAAACGAGATGTTTCCTGTTTGCTGAGACCTGCTATTCCCGACCTTCTCTCTGTCACTGTAGTCTCCATGTTAGCTCCCACCCCCTGATCTCTCAGGAATGTACCAGCTGTACCATCAGCTGAGGCTCATGAGCAGAGCCAGCCCCGTGGGGATGTGGACCGTGTGCCCATCAGAGGCCACAGCACTTTGCTGGGCAGTGTTTTATCTCACTCTGCTCCCACTGAGTGTGACCAGAAGAGAAAAGTGCAGCTTCTTCTTGTGTGCACAAGGCCTTGAGTCTCATGAACACAGAAACATCTGTTGCATCTCAAAATAGAGAAGAAATTCAAACTGCACGTGCAGGATATTTGTTCTCACGTCAGGGTCTCTTCATTTCATTTAAGAATAAATGCAAACAAAACCCTGAATTTAGTTTTACACTTAAGAGTAAAAATAATTTCATATCCACTAAGAATTAGACTCAGCTTTTATTAGTGCCTAGGAAACTCTACTGTGGCTGGGTCTTAGCAATGGAAAACCTAAAATGGAAATAGTGTTCTACCACTGCATCTCTTTTCTCCTACTGTAAAGTGAAGGTAAGGCCTAGCTTTCCTGTTTAGTTTTGCTTCTATCTGTTTTTTCCAATTTAAGACTGCTTTAACTACTAACTATTTAACTAATTTTGCGTGGAATTTCCTCTCAATTTTTATCTTTCACAATTTATAATTATAATGCTTTTTTAGGGCAGCAATGTATTATGTTTTGCTTAATGACACAAAGTTTACACACTTCTTTGCCAAGTAGGTAAAAAGCAATTTTAAAAAAATTTGCCCAGAAAGACCACCAGGACAATTTTTGGCTTTTTAGTCATTCAGTTTTTGAAAAGAAACCACATACTCTGTGGACATTTGGTGCAACTACATACACACTAAACAGATCTAAAGTCAGATATTGTCATTCTTATTATACAACTGATATTGATGGTGTATGATTTTAGTTCTTGACACAATATTTTGCAGTGTTTTCCCTACTAGTCTACCTCCTGAAATCCAAATGACGACTTGCATTAGTCTAATGGAATTATCCATACAGTACTTACAATAATATTGAATAGCTACATGGACTAGTAATGTTCCATAGGATTAATTCAGCATGGTATCAGTCACTTATCATCTATCTGTCACGGGTAAGGAGTCTCTCAGCCTTGGGTAAGGAAGGAATCTTTACCCCTGAGAGGCATCCCTGCTCAAGGAGAGGGTCACCTGGGGTGCAAGTCCAGCTGCACTTCAGGGAGAGATCAAATTGAGCTCATCCTGGTGGTGATATTCACAGGGTAAAATAGTTGGCTGCTCATCAATAGAATAGACAAGATAGATGTCTTCACTTGAGCTCTGATATCTTGCTCTGTACTTTGGTTATCTTCCACTTCGGCGTTTCAAAACCACCTTTTGAAATGTTTGTCAAGACACCTTCACTGCCTTGAACATGGGCCAGGGGCTTTCAAGCTGGCAAGTTCACACCAAGGAAGAAAGGCCTGTTGCTCCTCAGCCAGCCTGGACCAAAGCACAGCCTGGAGTCGAGTGCATCCGTCACACTTTCGTGGTCTATAATTATTAGACACTATTTGATAATAATGGCAGTCTTTTCTCCTCCTTTCTGGGTGATTTTCAAAGAGCCCTCATCCTCCCTTACAGCTGCTAACAATGTAAAATGGAAAGATGAAGTGGTGGCCTTTCAATGGATGTCACTGATTGGGAGGAGAAAGAGATATGGAAATTTACATTCTGATGAATTCTGTAGGGAATGTCTTACTGAAAATCAAAGCAGCAGAAATCATAAAGGGGGACATCCCTTGGTGATGAAAATCTCAGGCAGCAAAGCTCCTGAGAGAGAATAAGACTTGTAACAAAAGTCTCTTTCATACCCTTGTTATGCTCCCCAAAGATTCAGTCTCCCAAAAGACTTTTTTGGATGGTTATGATTGCACAAGAAAGATTATGGACTTATTATTTATAGAGAGGACATTGGTTTTAGCAACTCAGATATATTTTCTTCCTGAAAAATAAAGAATTTAGTGTTAGCTTTGTAGGTACAAACCCACTTACAGAAAGACCAGCTGCACATACTTCTACTACAGGACTTTGCTGTGTGTTAAGAGGAAGAAATCTTGAACTGGACTGTAACCAAAACTGATTCTGCCAATGCAACTTGGGCAGCACAGTTTGCTCTGCTGCCATGTGCTGATTTGAAAAATCAGTGTTTTCAAGAGTGTAAGTACCAAGGCAGATGCAACACTCCCATTTCTTAGAGGTGATGAGCTTTATTTGTATTTGTGTAAGACATTCTGAAAATGCAAAACATAACAATGTAATTTACCTTGTAGGGTTCCCCAAAGAGGTTAAAACCTGAAGCAAAGAGATCTTCATCTTGCTGGACTTCCTGGTTTCTTCTCTCCCATTCCTTCCGCTTAAGTGCACTCCGGTCTTGCTCATAGTGACTGGAGAAAGATAAAAATGACAACACATTATTTTCCCCATAATTTTGTTACACACTCATTACTATCAGTAATAGCAACAAAACACCAGAAACAATGCAACTGTCAGAGACAATTCAGAAAGAAACAGCCACTGAATCATTTTCCCAAATTTAAATCTGGAATCATAAACCTACACAAAATTGGGCAGTAGGGCAGTCAGTACACTTCTAAAATGGAAAGTGTTTCAACAAAACAATGAAAATATTGTTCACAAATTAACAGAGCATTATTCAGAAGAATAAAATACATTTTGATATCCTTGTACCAACAGCCTGTAAACACACGTGCACCTGCACACAAATGCACACACGTGTGCCCACAGGGCAGAGAAAGCTAATGTGAAGGCAAGGAAGCACAGCAACATCTACAAATCCATTACACTAAACATCCATCCCAAGGCTCCAGTTCAGCCTCGTGTGATGTAGACCACCCAATTCTGTCCCACTTCTTGTTAAAATTTATGTATGGCTTCATTGTAGATGTCAAGGAGGGGTTAAGAAGTGTTTTGCAGCAGCAGCCTGCTGGAAGAGATTTTAGGGCAGTTGATTCCAGTATCAGATAATTTTACACACAAACACAGAAAAGGATTAGCACCTCGGTGTAGCAATGGTGAGTGGCACTCATCTGTGTGTCAGCTTACTTTGTGCACCTGCCAGACCTAGATGACAGGCTGAGAGACCACATTCACTTCTCCCCTGAATAGCACTGAGGCACTTTGGTCTCTTGGCACTGCAAACTACCTCCTGCTCCTCTGAGGGAAGAGATATAATTAAAACCCTGAAGGAGAGGGAAAAATAGCAAAGGAAAGAGGAAAGGAAAAGATGCATACTTCAACTTGCACTGACAACCTCTCATGTGACAAGCATTAAGGGACACTTCTGTGCTTTCAACCCGCATTTGATTTGTTATGAGGCTTTTGGCTCTGCTTTGTGTCAGTTAATTAGCTCCCAAATTCCAGATGACAATTTGAAGAGCAGATTCAGTGCATGCCATGATGTTATCTGCAGTAAGCACCATCTCCCTGATAGATCCTGGCCATACATGCACACATCCACACACAGCCTGTGTGTACAGATGCTCACACACAAACACATATATTCCAGCTGTAACAAAGAACAGTTAATTCTCCTATCTCTGGCGAGAATGAATTAAATCTCCACAGAGCTCCACTGCACTTGGAAGATAACCAAATATCTACAACTTTTGCCTTTTTAGCTCAGCATGATGTTGTATTGAAAGCTTCACACCGAGAGATATAATGAGGAATGAACTGCACAGTGATGAGGCTTTAACAGTGTATAAAGTCACTGATTTCTGAGTGAAACCACAATTACTAATTTGAAGCACCAGCTAATTAAAACCACAGCTATGTATTTAGCCTCTTGTTATACCTACTGCAGTTTATAATTATGAGGACCTCTTTATCTACTCAATTAAAGTTCTTATGATTCAGGCAGGTTGTGTTTGAACCTGCAAGCCCTGTGGAGAGCACAGGAAAGCATATGTCTGTTGCCTGATGACTCCATGTAGCCTTACACTTATACACTTGTTTTTGTAAAGGCAAGGAAAGAAAAAAAGAAAGACATTCCACAATGAGATTTCTAAATAAAAAATATGAATTAATAATTGGTTTAAGCAACTCAAGAATACTCAGACGTGGATTGAATAAGGCTTGATTATGGCTTGTAAACTGAATGCAAAGCCACCTACATAGGCTGAGCTGAATGATTACCATCCACATTTTCCTTCTACAAATCAGAAGCCTGACAATATGCCATGTTTTATTTTATTTACTTGTTTATAACACCTCCTGATGTACTCATATCACTAACACCAAGAGTAAGCCCCACAACACTGTTATAATCAATGCTGTATTTTTGCAGAAGGTATAGTACTGTTTGCTGGTTTCCTGAGGGAGACAGCAGGAAAGCTGTTTTAAGGACAGTCACTTTCCTCTTCTACATGTAACCGTATTGCTAATGTAACGCTGTAAATCAAAAGCAACCCATTCACTAAAATGGTGAAGGGGGGAATGAGTATCCCTTCCTTTCGTATCCTAAATCAATACTATAATCCACAAATATGGGAGTAAGTGAATGTCTGTTTCCCAAAATGGTACCCCAAGATGAGGCCAAGGCTGATTCCACCTCTCCCCACAGCTTTGCTGGAGTTGGGCTGGGATTAACCCAGAAATAATCCAGCCCAGGAGCAGTAGGAACACACTGTATTTATCCCTCTCATCGAGGATCTTTCCAGAGATTTCTCTGGCAGTTTGACCCATAAGCTGTGCAACCCTTCAGCAAGATCAGGTCATGGTGAAGTTGTAAGCCCCATGTCACAGATCTAGTCTAAGCAAGATTTTATATTCTGCATGAGCAATCTTTGCTATGGAAGCAGTCCCATCCCAGGACTGCCAGCATTCACTTCAGAAAGAATTATTCATGAAAGTTAGCACTGCATTTTATAGCTTCCCAATGGCTTTCTTGGCCTGGGGTTTCAGGGTGAAATCCTGGGCACATTGAAATCAAAATGAATCTGGCCACTGAGCACAGAGATCATGGAGATCACAGAGTACAGCACACAACACATCTCACCCTTCATGTGAGGTTCCAGCATTTTGTTATCTAAAAGCCAGCTCAGGTCACAAGCATGCAAAGTATTTAGGAAACCAAGTGAGGCATTAAGAAAAAGCAGCAAAGACCCTAAGACTACTAATACATGCTTTATGACATATTACAAAACCACAAATTCAAAAATTATGAAAACAGCACTGGCATCGTTCAAAGTGGCATAATCACTTTAAAAGACATTAACTTAAGCTAACACAGATTTTAAAATGCTGACATTAAAAGTTTGAAAATACACTATTTTCCAACACAACACAGTGCAGTTTTTCTCTTTTATCATGTTTATGGAAGATTTCCATTTCAGGTACCCAAGAGGTGAGTGCAAAGGCACACCTCAAGCCCTACACCCCAGCAAAGTTTACAGACTATAAAACTGTGAGAATCCATGTTACAACACAAGCAAAACCCTAAGCAAATTGCTACCTCTGCTTCAATCCGAATCTCTCTCTCATATATTCTCTTGTGAGAATAATAATAAAAAAAAGAATAAAATTAAAGCTGCACTTTGAACTTTCCACTGGCAGAGTCACACAGCCCTGGTAAGGGTACAATGATTCTATGCAGAAGGAAGTGGGTGTCCATCCTGTCAGGTCCATTACTTGGTTTATTTCTCTGCAAATGTGCTTTTCCTATGAGAATGCTTGACACGGCGCTGATTGTGGCTACGGGAAGTCAAATATTTTAAGATCATACACAGATTAGGATAACAACTTATTTGGGCTCTGTGTAATTCAAACAGGAATGCTGATTAGATCTTAAGGCTGCAGTGCACTGAGAACCTAATGGGATGCTCTCCAGAAATTCTTAATGCAGCCACAATGCAATCTCTGGGACTTATGTTTAATTTTCAGCTTAACTAATGTTCTGTGAAATACAGATATGTGATTAGTGGTGAAGGTGTCAGTGAAAACTATAGTCAGATACTGTGAGGAACATCAGAGTTCAGTCTGTCCCACTAGTATGAATATTACTTCATGACTCCTCTAAAGCCAGGAGAGAAGGATATCACAATACAGACTTCTGTAAACATTTTTTAGAGATTTAGAAGAAAACAGCTGTAGGTCACAATATTCACCATATCCGAGAGGGCAGTTCCCTAGACACAACTACTACATGACAATGCAGTTTAGCAAGTGAGCTCTATTGTTTTGTTACCACTTACTAGATTAAAATAAGTGAATTTGAATGGGGAAGCCTGTACCTAAATGTGAGAAGATCAGCAAGGGTGAGCAGTAAGAACAGTACAAGAGCACATAAGATGAGTGACCTACAAAGCACCAGTGTGCTGGGTATGGCAGAAAGAATAGCAACCACAGCTGTATTGTTTTTTGGTACGCTAACATTGGGGCAGGCTGCAAATGCATTTTGAGTAAGAGCATTTGGTGTTTAATGCTTGGCAATCAGAGCAGCACACGTCCATTTGTCATTGTTCTCAGCCACAAGCACCCTAAGGGACAGTGGTGAGCTGATGCCCTGTGACAGGCCAGGTGCTCAGCCTGTGTGAGTCTGCAGGGTGTCAGCAAGGACAGCAGAGCTGCACCTTCACCCCACTGCAGCCCACCACGGCTGTGGGGACAATCCAGCCCAATCCCTGCAGAACAGAGAAGAGGAGGAGGTGGCTGAGGCAGCAGGAGGTTATATCATGGCAAAAGATAACAGACATGCACACAGGTTTTGGACTGGAAGCTAAAAATGTGGATCTGGTGATAAGAGATGAAAGTCAGATGAGCGCTGGCTACAAAAGGGAGAACTAGAAGGAGAAGGAAATTTGGGGCACTGGAAAGTACAGTGCAGCCATCTGTGGTGAAAGTGAGAGGATGTGGTGCAAGAGATCTGGAGGAAAAAGAAAAAACCTTTTAGGACAGACTGCAACAAAGTAAGAGGTTATAGGGAAGAGTTAAAGGAAAGCTGATGAAATGAGACCAACAGCTAAAGGCTGAGCCCCAGCGTTTGGGGTTTATTTTCAAAGTTGTGCTAACTAAAGCCACAGGAGTCTCCCAAAGAACTGAAGACTAGGAAAGAGCTTGAAAGACTGGAGAAAGAGCAGAAGAAAGAAGTCAGACCAGACAAGTTTGAAGGAATAGTCTCTGTGATACTAAGAAAAAGTAGAAGAGAGAAAAATGATCAAACACCTCGTGTTGCAGACAAATCATGAATGAGAACAGAACACAGCTCTGTTGATTCAGTCAAAACAACAAGAGCCCAATAGGGAAAGAATCAATAAAAAAAGCAGGAGTAGAGAGGCTTTATAGCAGTGACAGAATACATCCATGAGGATAAATAAATGACATTCAAAAAAGCCAGCATTTATCCACAATTTAAGGAAGAAGCAGTTGCTGTTCTCAAAAGTGTGTCTCAATTCACAAAAATGCACACTACATGAAACATTTCACTGTACTAGTTCCACCCCTCCTTAAAATATCAGATATGCCTAAATGATGAAAGAAGTTCTCAAACTGAAACGTTTGTAATTTGTGGAAGCAAGAAATAAACACAAGCTTCTAAACTAAGACACAGGGGATATAAAATGATATGAATTTGAGAACTGAAAGTCCTTTCCCAAGGTTGTTGCTTCATAGTTTTTACTTTGCCCACAAGTACTCAGGAAGTTGGAGAAGTAAACTCAGAAATTTGGCTTCCTCAAAAACTAACTCATACCCCTGCATAAGTTATTAAACAACACAAATCAAAACCCACTCATGAGTATATTTAACTTACAGGAGAAATCCAACTCAGGTCAACGAGGATATCCCCCCATGCTTAAAATAAATACTTGCTTTTCCACACCTGTGCAATTCTTCTTCAATGTGATTTAAAAATGTAAGGCAAAAAGCATTTCACGTGGCAATCAAACTAGGTGAAAGACTACTTTTAACAAATACATTACAATGGGAATTCACCTCTACATAACTCCAGTTTTATCTCACCATAACTGCACTGATTTCATGTAAAAGCAGAGTACCACAGCTCTGTACAAAGGAAGAAAAACTGCCTTTCTTCATCTATGGAGATTCTCCCAGGATAAACACTGGTATTTTAATGCATTTATTCCAAATGAAAAAAAAAAAAAAAAAA
>VZTR01027384.1:287549-357825 GCA_013400775.1 Chaetops frenatus | reverse complement strand
CCCGCTTTTTCATGTTGCAACGGTTTGAACATAAACTGAATGCTACCGTAAATAATCTATTTATAGTAGTTTTCACTTTTTAGTTGCATTATCACCAACACCAAAGTAACACTTCAATTTTAGCACTCAGGGGGCTAATAAATATCAAATTAATAAAATACTAACAAATGCAAAATGCTCCAAGTGGCTAGTAGAGAGGCATTAATTCTTGATAAATGGTCCATACATGATTATTATTTGTCAAGTTTTTAAGCACTGCTTAGTACTCATCAATCTACCAGGTTAAAACACATTAAAAAAACACCAGCACAGTATTTGAGCATCATTAAAAACACAGACAATAAATTGGTAAAGCTCTTCATCTTTTTCACTTAAAAAAAAAAAAAAAAATTTTAAAAATACGAAAATCAGTGATCTGAGTACAGGGCATTTTCTGGAGACTAATGATGGGTTGGGATAGATGGCCCTCACTTCTACTTTAGGTTATCAACTCCTCCCAGACAATCATTAATTCCCCAGGAAATGCCTTTTGCTTCAATAACTTTTGCTTAAATAGATACCGGTGAAAGGAAAAAAGCCATGCCACTAGAAATGAACTACTGTAGAGCCTCTGAGCTGCACCTGCCATAATTTGCACAGAAAGATTTTACAGGTGACTTGCAAAGGCCATTTTAATTGTATTTCCAACTCCTCCTTTTTAGCCAGAGCATAATAATAAAAGCAGCCAGTGGGCAGATTTGTGATGCTCACTATAAGTTTGCTGCAAATGTCTGGAAATGTTAAGATGCTTTCATGGAGCTCTCATCCACTAAAAGGTGCAGGATACTGAGCCTTAATTAAGAGCTTCTTTCTAACAGTGGCTATTTCTGATAGATGAAACAGCATTAGTTCCCTTAACTGGAAGGGAGGGGAAAGATAGGAGAGAAAGAGAAAACAAGGTTTCAACCCCTACTCAAACAGTAAAAGAATTCCTAAAAGAGCATATGACCAACTCCTTAATCTGCTTGCAAGACACGTTTAATACCAGGATGCTGTGGAGAGGCCCTGCATCACTCAAGTTTCATTATCCTTACAAAATATAGCAGAATGCCTTACTCACAAGTTTATTATCATAAATAATTAAAACAAAACTATCCTTACGGTATGAAATAAATGAACAAAGTACATTATAGGGTGCATTTGTTCCATGTTTTATAGCTGTTTCCTGGCTCCCTACATCAGAAAATTCTCGAATTTGCAATCACTCTCCTGCTCATTAGTTCAAATCAGGAAAATTTTACTGCAGCTGGCTTAAATGACTTGTTCTGTCAAAAACAGGACTGTAAGGGCTCTTTACCAGTTGCATATGCAACATACTTCTTTTTTGTGATAAATCAGAGTACGTGATATGCAAAATACTAAAAGAAAATCAAAGCATAGGATTGATTGCTGAGAAAAAGAAAGAAAAGAGAGAAAAAGAAATTCTACCTCTAAGATTGACTGCCTGATTTCTAATTACAAAAATGTGCTAAGGTACAGATGAAATTATTAAACCTCTGCAATACTCACATTAACAGTTTGTTCTCATAAGCTTAAAAGTGTTGGGCACACTCGTGGTCTTTGAAGTTTTGCTTTGTTCCTTTGACTTATTTTATGCAGGTCAAAGATCAGCACCGCTGCACATATCTGTCACTGAGGGATAATAACACTACAACTCAGTTTGGAATCAGCCTAGGCTGGCATGTTAAACCAGCAACAGACACATCAATCTTGCTGCTGCTGAAGACTCCGAGTTCAGCGCCAGGAGGTTTGAACTCACAACTAATGATGGCTCCTGGTTTCTGCACCTTGATGCACCAGGTTAGGGCTCTCTTCTTTCGAGCACTCTGTCCTCACGGACAAGCAAAACATGCCAGGAAAGCAAATTATCCTGCTAATCCAGCAAACACTGACAGAATCCTACTGGAGAGCAGCAGGATTGCAGGGAAGCATGCAGAGACCTATGGCAGCAAAAAAGAGCTTTCCAGGGAAGACTAGAGAAAACAGAACAGTCATCAGCAGTTGGGTAATAATCATAATTTGTGAGAACTGGAAATAGTATTATTATTTGTGCAGTAGCATACAACATGAAATAGTGGAGCTTACCTGCTGTCTGCCAAGTAACTGATCAGCACCAGCCAACAGTCAGATTGGAATATAATCCCTCACTCTTCAACTGGAAGTAAATTTTCTGATCTGTTACTCGACCACGATAAAGAGTAGAATAGATTTTATTTTTACCTAAGAAACCAGCATGCAATATGAATACTTAATGCATTTACCTGCCAGTCCCCTGCATACAGCAAGTCCAATTTAAAAAATCCAAGAGGATTTGGTACCTGATGAAATTCCAGTCTCTGTTTTACACTTAAAAATAAAAGATCAATGCATGCCTGTAACAAAAAGCAACCATAATTTTGCCCCAAAATGAAACTCGCCTGCCACGCCAAACAGAAGAATTTTATACATTGAGACAATAGCATTTCTGAGGTGCCAAAAGCAAGGGGAGGAGAGGTGATATTTATTTTCAGTGTTCATAGCTTCACTCAACACAAGGCTTGGTGTAAAACACCCAAGAGGATGTCTTCACTGGGGGTTTTTTGGTTTAACTGAACCAGACTTCTGAGCAGGCACACATGTGTAGATGTGTTTACACTGCATCAGTTCCTTGGGAGCTCTCACCTTACACTTCACATTTCCCACCACAAGGGCTATCAGAGGTGGAAATTTAGAAGAAACGGATCATGTAAAGATCATACGTGCAAGTGCCTGAGAAACTTAGGAGGCAAATAGGGATCTTTTGTATTGGAACTGGTGCAGCATCTTAAAGCAAATATAGGAAAAGCAGCTCAAAGTTCAAGCACTGACTATAATGGGCTACAACTTTCTCATCCAACATAGGAATTGAAATGGCAAAAATGGCAAGAATATATTTGTTTCCAGTTCCATTGGGTCATCATCACCTCCAGGTGCCTAGAGGCAAGTACCACATTCCAGTGTGCAGTTTCTGTTGTTCCTATCTCAGGCACAGCTGAACAGTCTTGTGGATAAACTACCCCTCTTGGTGCATCAGAACCAAATCCCTCAGACACTAAGTGGGAGCTCTCTGTTGACCTCAGCAAACACTAAATCGGGCCCTACTGCAGTCGAAGGATGGCTTTATTTTGCAAAGAGACAGTACTTATCAAAATCACATCCAAAAACATACTGTAACACAGAGTACTAAATGATTTTTAATCAAATACAGCCATATATTTGATTAAAATACATTTAATTCAAATACAGCCAAATACAGTTATATATTACCCTTTTTACACAGCTATTTCCACTGCATCACTATTTGAGGAGGGAAGTGAGGGGAATCTCTTTGCCCTCAAAACTCCCATGTACTACTATTCCCTTGGGAAATTCTGCTTAGAGAAGTACTCTAGGGAGCCAACTACAGCTGTGTAACAAAAGAGAAATAGCTGGCATAGCTTCCTATTTACAATAAAAAAATTTTGCACTTAAAATGCAGAACTAGTAAGAGAAAAATATTATTAATACATGTAGGATTTTTTTAATGGGAAACTCTGAACAGAGCCATCACCAGCTACTCTGTAACCACAGCACATAACAGCTGAAATTGTTACTGATGCTNAAAAAAAAAAAAGGAATTAAAAATTGAGAAATAACACTGGCATTCTTAAAGCCAGTTTTATGCCACTAATGGAGCTGACCTCAGAATCGAACAAGCTGCTGCTATGTTGGGGCAGAAGATGAAATACCCTTCAGGAGTTTGAATTCCAATCCTAGCTGAGGAGTTTCTCTTAATATCAAAGTAGCTTCTTCGGAAAGCAAATGAAGTACATTACCTCTGGTAATGGTAACCATTTACTCCCTGAAAAGCCTTGAGAGAGCTCTCACGCAGGATAGCCTATGTTTTATTAAATCCTTTTGCATAGTTTTTATTTTCAGGTCATATAATCTGAAGGACAAAGTACTCGCTTAAACTTTTTAAAGTATTCTGTTTTTATCAAGGATTAGTTGTTCTGATTCTTCAATAATTCAAGCTTCATCGTAGCTGTGTACCATCTTTAAATGTGAGCAGCATTAAATCAGACCACCATCACACCATATTCCCATTGAATCCCAAATGCTCAGCACAAACAAACCACTGACAAAACAATCACATCAAGACCTCGCCAAGATCTTCAATTATTCACATTTGTTGTTTACACTGATGAAACATTATATGATAAAAGGATTATTAAAAATTATTTAATTGCCTGGCATGAAGATATGGTCACATCTGCCTATAGGCAGTTATTTCAGTATTTAGAAAATGTAAATCAGAAAGAGGGAGTCGGATATTATCTCAACTCATTGGTTTACAGTTACATCAAATAATATACTATTATTTGGTACAATACTTGTGCCCTAAAGTTGTACAGAAAAGCCCCAATAATAAACCAGTTAAGCTGTGCATAAGGATGCCTTATTTTACAAAAGCAGATAGGACATCTGTTACATATATTTAAAGTAACAAATAGAGTATATTATTTTAAAATAACTCTTAAAAAAAATTAAACCATGGAATTATCAAGATGCTTCTACTGGGAACATTCCACAGTCATTTTGATGTTAATTTTGGCATTATGCAAAGCATAGAAACTTTACCCCAGACATCAGAGTACATGAGACCTGATCCACACAGTTCAAAACTCGAGCATGATGGCAAATATCTATGACTGAGGCACCAAGAAGGAAGGGCAGCTACAGTTTAGCTTGAATTTCTGCTAATGACTGAGAAGACAGGGCTGCTTAGAAAAGCGATGCTTGACAGAGAGCCAGGGATTCCCCTCCATTTGCCAGGTGAAACACGCTGCTTTGTTTTCCTTCTTCATCATGATGTACCTCTCAATCTTCTCAATAGGATTGAACAATTCCTTATACCCAACTGCTCAATCAAACAAAAGTGGGCCTCCCCTGCTTAGCTGGTTTATTCCCTACCTCCTCTAACACTTGGAAAGGATTCAGACAAGAGCTACAAGAGCGATTAGAGCGCCTGGAAAAACTTGCCTTACAAGGAGAGACTACAGCTCAGTCTCTTTGGTTCATAAAGGAGAAGGTTAAGAGGCAACCTGATCACAGACTATGAATACTTAGAGAGTAAAGAGATTGCAGAGAGCAGATGGGTATTTAATCTAGCAGAAAAGGGTGTAACGAGATCCAGTGCTTGGAAGCTGAAGCCAATCAAATTCAAACTAGTTTATGCAGCATCAATTTTCAATGGTAACAAAATAATAACCATTTTAACAACTTAACTAAAAGGCAGGGGATTCACAGCCATGTACAGTTTTTAAACAGGCACTGAAAATCTTTCTTAAAGGTACACTATAGCACAGAGGGTTTGGCATAGGCCCTGGTAGAAGGGATGAAATGAAGCCTCAAGCCAGGAAGCCCCGAGGACACACTCCTGGCCTGAGCTGCTGAGAAATTCGGACCTGTTTATAAATGGCCTCATCCAACACCTCGACACACACATCACAGGAACACCACAAAACCACAAGACCAGAAATTTCCAGCATGCCTTCACACTGACATCCACGAACTTGTGCACAGGAAGATGCTGAAGTTCTAAGCCATGATATGAAAAAAAATTTGGAAACGATCTTACATTAAAAAACCACATAAAGCAGCCTAGCAGATAGAAAAGATACAAAGTGATGCACTTAAATCTACCACTGTCATATTAATCCACAAGACAGTAGTTATTCATATAATATAATCCACCAAAATATAGAACTGTTTATTCCACTCCCCCAGGCAGCCCCTTCTGCAAAAGCAGCAGGTGCCCATCTGCAGCTGGGCCAAGGAGCTGGTACACAAAGCACTGTGGAAAAGTTTTGCAGAGCATCGTATCTTTCTCAGTAAGGAATGGAATGACTTGTTTCAGGCAGCACTGCAATAGTTAAATATTACTGAGTTGCTAGGAAAAATACTATCAAATCAGTTTATATCTTACCATATTTCCACTCCATTCAAAATGTATTATGCTGCATACCATTTCATCACTTCACAATGCCACAAACTACCTTTTAATGCAAAACAAAGCTTTTCAATGTAAACCCCCATATTGTAATCCAGAAGAACTTTCCTTATCTATTTCGACAGCAAATCTTTAGTGGCAACCACATGTTATTGTGTTTTAGGGATTGAGACTTTCGTATGAACATGCTGATTGTCTCCTTGAGACATATATAATCAGCATTTTGTGCCAAGAAACACTTAAGCCAACAGAGACTTATACCATTCAGAAATGCTGTTGGAATTGAAAATGTAGATTTTGGCTTATTTCCTTAAGCCTGTGATAGCAGGAATTTCTTAGGGGTTTTTTTATGGTTTTATTTTAACTTCATTCTCTTCTCAAACTCTCCAAGATTGAACAAAAAGTCAAAACACATGTTCAGAAAGAAAGGAGCTATGCCAGGAAAATAATTCATTCTGATACACCAGTGCTACCTAACACAGATCCCTGCTGGCACAGGGACATCTACCTCGGAAACTCTTTGGTCACCTCTGCCTCTGTCCACAGCTGAAGAGCTGTGCCCATACTCACTTGCAGGCAGCTGTGAAAGTGGACAGGAATGCACTTTTTTCACGTAAGTGAGTGGGTATGGATCTTATGGAGGAACAGAGCAAACACCAAAGCAAACAAGTGTCTATTTGTGTGTTTCAGCAGCTCCCAAATGTCAGTTTACGGCTCGGAGGAGTTGCAGTGCTCAGTATTCAGACAGCATCCACCACATTTGCTGCAACAGATATTTTTAACTCCCGTTTGCTCCATATGTAGAATGTGCAAATACACAAAAGAATGTCTTAATTGGTCCTGCTTTATATAAATGAATAATGGGCTAAATGGGTTGAAGTGAATGTCATATTTATCTCTCCACTGAGGAAAGACATGATGATTCAGAAACTGTGAAGCCAAGAGGATTCAGAGCTGTACTCACAAGTGGAATATATATCTCCTGTCAATACATTATGTATTCCATTTCTACTACAGCCCCCTAAAGGCACAAATAGAAAAAGAGAAGCAAAATCTAAATGTTTCATTTCTGCTCAACATACATTCATGGATGTGGGAGGTTTTTATACTTGCTTTCAGGACTTAAGAATCAAATCTCTGGAGCTCTTTATTTTACTGAGTTTTTGTAAATACTAAACTCTCCAGTGTTAGTTTCATCATTTGGTATTACCATTGCTAAAAGACATTTTATATTCCTAGGAATAGAGGCACAAGTAACAAAAAAGACCTGAACTTGCCCTGCCTCACTTGTGCAATCCCACCCAAGCTAAGAGCTCTAGTCTGCAGCTGCAGCACCTTTCCAGTTCAGCAGAGATGCTTCCTACCAGGCATTGGAAAGTATGTCAGGAAAAACAAAAATCATTAAAGATTTGGGGTTTTTTTCCTGCTTGCAAGCTTCGACATACAAGTACTGATTAAAAATCTATGTAAAAGCATATGCATTTTATATCTTCCTCTTAAAAATACAAGCATCACCAAAGAGATCCAAGAAAAAAAAAAAAAAGCACAGTGTGCAAGACTGGGCTGATATTTTGATTCTGATTATTCTGGAAACTGATCTTTTCAAGGGCTGCTGCTCTGGTTAGATTTAATAATTATACTGAGCAGAAAGCAAGTCTCCTCTGCACTCACCACGCCAAGCAGGGAATCACTTTTAGGGCTGCTGGAAAAGTGGAACATCTCATTTCCATTAATCTGGCTCATAGCTTCAGATTCATAGATGGCATTAGCAGAGCACCACTTTCAGCCAGAGTCGAAGTTCAGCCTTGTGTTTAACTCTGCATTAACTTGAGCATGACAGAGTGAAAATGCAGGAAAGATGGCCAAAAAAAAAAAATCATCTGGTAATATGTTTTCAGCAGAAGAAAAAGCTTTACAAAATGTATAGGTTCCCTTATTCCCAAAGCAGTGTTTTGTTAGTAGCACAGTTTGCATACAGTGCCATGGCTGGAGGATCTGCCTTGCCCACGGCAAGTAAGGTAAAGCCTCAGGCACATGTAATTTAAAATTCATTTTTACTCTAGCAGACAGCTTCAGACCAGCACCTATGTTTATTTTATAAATACAGCACTCTCAATTTGCATTCCTGTAGTCCCTAGGAGCTAACACCAAAACCATCTTATATTTGAGATATGTTTTAGAAAACAATGCACAATTGTGTCTTTAAAATTCATCAGCACAGGTTGCAAAGGATCCATCTGAGTTCCCACATCAGTCCAAGCCCACAGTAATTTCCTTCTGGACACACCCATTAGGAAGTGCCATTGCTGGCAGAAGGTATTTGTCAGATTGTGCCTAAGCCAACAAAACACGTCCCTCACACTGTTTATGTTATACACTGTTTCTTAATTAAAAGGAAAAGAAGGTTCCCCAAACTTCAGTAATTCTTGTCTCATCAGTTACTAAAGGTGAGCTGAGGTGTGGTACCTGGGGCTGCCACATAAAAATGGTGGGCAAATGCCTTAGTGTTGCATTTCCCTCCTCCATTTCATTATCCCAATGCTCCCATTATCCATTATTTACAAACAGATAACTGTCAGTAATGACTGCTCTTCACAAAGTAAACTGTTTCTTTTAGTTCAGTGCAGAGGGAGGGATGGTTATCAAGCTGACTTACATCTTACTCTTGCTGAAACAACAGACCACGAGCTGCCCTCAGTCACCTATGGGCATGTACTGCCAGAACAAAGGACTACCAACTATACCAGAAAACAGAATTTCAGCCTAAATACTATTGTCCTGATCATGTGATTAGTTCATTTTGTACGTTACATCATTCAAATACAGCTGAAGGTCCTCAAATCCTACTAAATTCCCCATAAAGACAATTAGATGTTTTACCTCACTGTGACTTACAAGTGGGAACTGTAAGTTACTTCCTACAGTAAGTAATTGTAAGAAGCAAAGAAATGGTCAATTCTAATGAACTGCTTATTCAATTTACTATAATATCTGTCATGAATAGTTTTGTTGACATTTCAATATTCTTTTTAAAATATAAATCTTGGACAAAAAGATACAGTAGTGTCACCTATTGATTTCTATATAACAGGTTAATAAGTAAATACAGTTAGTAAGCATAGAAGGTACCATTATCCAAACACCATTTACAAATGATTCTTGGTTTCCAAATGAGAAGAAATGCCTGACACACCACAGTTATGTACATTATCCACTAGATCACCCCAGTTGGGTTCTTAACCATAAATAGTCGGAGAGCATGAACAAAGGTCAGTGGGTGAATTTACTGCTGCAAGACTCCATAAATTGCTAATTCAGAACACCTAAAGCCCAAACTATACCTGCAGGCATTTGAGACAAGCAGAGTATCACAGTCTCAGTAACAAGGGAAGACAAGTGAAACCTGGTCTGCTTGAGTGTTTTACACAGATGCTTCATTTTTTGAAACCTTAAAGTATAAATACTATTGCAGAATGAAAATTTGCGGTTACTGCCTCAAGGACTAATAAAAAATATTTTGCTAACTACTGCAAAACTGTTTAGGACAATTAGTCACAGGTAAACACCTCAAAGAGCTCAAAAATTAATGTGGGTTTTTGTCTGAACAGATGTTCTTAAAAACTATGAATTGGTATTTCAGGGAGTAGGCTCATACATCTGGCATCTACTAAAAGCTGGCTTGCTATAGGAGGAAAATAATATAAATGAAAAGGACAGGGTATCAAATAAGTTACTGTGTCCCAAGGACTTGGACATGACAGTGCAGATATGGATGAGTCCCTAATTGGTTTTATTCAACCATAGCTCAGATACTGAACAGTTTCAACTGCACCTCATATGCTCAGCTCTGCAGCTCATGTTCTTATCAAGGTGCACAAGCCTGAGAGGTCTGTGACATCAAAAAAACCCTGGATACTAACCCAAGACCAGGAGTGCTCAGTATTCAACAGTTAGAGGGATTTAAAAGCATCTTACTTTTTTTCCCTTTCTACAGCTACGTATTTGCTGAAGGTGAGGGAACAGTTATCAGTTTTAATCCATTTTAATTCCCCAGCCTTCATGAAAGCCAAGACCAAATTCACCGGGTCAAATTGCCTTACTTCTGAAGAACAGGGCAGGAAAGCTCAGACCGAAAGAGGAAGCCAAAAACAGGAACCAGGAGATACAAGATTCAGGCAAGGGTGGTGTCCAGCAAAGAAACTAGTCGAATTCCCGGAATAATATTTGGTTATTAACTGTACTTACATTATAAGAAAAGACATTATGTATGCTGATGGGACTTCAGATCCCTTATAATCCCTCGGAAAAGCAACTTTCTCTTTTTCCAGCTCTGCATTTGGCAAGAAAGGAGCATATAAGCTATAGGAGAAGCCTGGCCTGCACTCTAGCACTCTGTGCAATATTTGCTTCCACTGTTTCACCAGCAATTAATAGAGCCTTCAAATTCATTAGTTTGTTAGAAATACATCCAAGAAATGAGGTGGCAGCAGCCTACACTAAACACACAGAATTCCCGTGCACCAGACAACAAAGGAGGGATCCCAAAGGTGAATCATTTCAACCTGAAATGCATCTAATTGCCTATATTCTTCCAAGGAGAGAGTCCGCAGAATCAGCCAATATAAATTCAGCAAGAGGAGCCATGTCCTAAGTCTAAGGAGAAATTACACAAAGACATAGAGGAAAATGCTCATTTTGGAATATCTTCCTGTAAATAGCTCCCTATGTCCCCATGTCCATAAACACCTCCAGGTCCCTGTGTGGTGTGACAAATTACCAGACCAACCACTTGTTTCAGCAGCTGGTGAAATGAAAGGTTTTAAAGCATTCAAAATGCAAACAGACAATGATGCACTCAATTTACATCTCTCATTGCGTGAAAGTCAGGCATTTGTCTCACTCCTTGCTCTGGTTTCATCACGCCATATTTTTGTGTACACTCCAAACACATCCACACACAGCCAAACTAAAGGTTTTTGCTAAGTAGCACTGGCTCTCCATGAATGAATTCCCATGCCGGGAAGCAGTGCTGCAGGTCTGTTTCAAACAGAACGACATTTGCAGCGGAGTCCAGCTGCCACAATCTACCCCGTGCAGATGGACTAATACATTCCTTCATGGGTATTATCTGAGCTGCAGGGCCAGAAAGCAGGGGAATGTGTAACAGACTGAGCTCTCGCCACATTGTGAGAAAAGGTAAATTGTCAACAAACATTTCCTACATCTGATATCTTTTGTATGGAGAGCTATGCTTTTAATAAAGAAGCAGCTGCCACTGCTGAACGATTAATCAATACTGGTAAGCTGACATCTTAAGAACTTGCTGAACTAAAGCTTTTCTTTTCCTCCTGCATTTACAAATAAAGTGCTCACTATTTGACTAAAGCCTGTCTACTTGACTGGAAAATATCAGAGTCCTATTTAAATGACATTTGCAGAGAATGAGATTTTATCCTGGTCGCTGCTCCTTATCGCTAATAATAACATCAGATTAGTGGATTTAGGCCAGCTGAGTAGCAATGCCTTTTCTGATCCCTTCTTAAAGCAGCTCTTTCCATCTGTCTAGCCAAGCTTTCCTCTGCTTGTATGGGCCAACGATTAAGTCTTAAATGGAGCTTCAATTGATACCATGTGGAATATCTATACAGAGGTTCATTGTGTTGCTAAATTCCAGCCAAGACATTTATCAACTCTGACTACTGCTTACTTCAAAAGGGCAAAACACCTGGATATTCACAGGTACAAACATTCCTACACTGTGTTGCCTTCTTGAGTAAGTACAATAATTAGACAATTCAATTTCAAAAATGCACAGTTTGCTGTAATCTCTTCCAAATAAGATACAGGATCAGACATGGAGCTCAAGTACTCAAACTGAGTACTGCAGAGTACCAGCTGCACGACTTCTGCACATTCAGAATCCATCCCACAACCTATCAATTAATGGGTGACTTACACTTAAGCACAGTATGGCTTGTCAGCAACAGTGGTTTTCAATCGGGGCTTTAGAGGTCATGACTGAGCAATTTAGACACTGGCAGAAAATAAACTGCACACAAACACCCCTCATATACACTCACAGAACAGTACAACTTCTTTAAAGAACTATTACTGGTTTTGTCATCATTACTTTTAATAGAAGCCGAGTTTAGTAGCATAAGCAAGATGTAATATCCAAATGCCAAACACGCTCAATAAAAATTACTAAAGCCAATTAGAAAGTAAATCTGTTTAATTTCTCCTCTTCTTCTTCGCAGTTTTTAGTTTAAAGGTCATTTTGTATTCCTAGTGAGGCCACTTACAGTATGTTAATAACTGACATTTCCTCTTCTAACATATAATGCAGGCCTGACAACTGCTGTGCATTAAAGATAAGATGTGAAACTGATAGTTCTCATAAGAAACCAGTGTTTCTAGATCATGCAAATCTCCTAACTCCAGTGCTTGTTTAGTTTTTAACAAGGTCTTGCTCATTCCTAACCTTGATCAAAAAAGTGTTTCCACATGGCAGTCAGACTCAAGCCAAGTATAGCTACATACAGAAAGTTGCCTGACTTAATCAAGCAATGCTGGAGACATGAAATGAATATTTAGCAAGGTCAAAGTCAGACTGCTCTTTGAGAAGCAGCAATTGCTGACAGTTGAATGAGCAGCACACAAATCTGGGAACCTATTTTAATACCTACATATTTTCACTATTTGTCATCCTGTTAACAAAACTGCATTAAAACACAATATTAGAAATCTAAGAACATTTTTATGGAAAGGATAAAATCTACTGTGTATTTATGCATGCCATAAAGCCCATAATGTATCTTGCATGAAACCATTTATCTTCATTTCATAGGGTCACAACAAGTACACACTACTTTTCCTTCAGGAAGCCTGTGGCATGTTGAGCCAGGCATCAGTCATAATAAGAAAGACAAACTTATTTCATTAAAAAATGGTGCATGAAGTAAAATGGAAAAGTCCAAATTTTTTAATTAACAGGATTGTGAGCATCGCTTATCTTTGAAAACAGCAAATTGGAATTAATCACATTTCAAGACCAAGTTAATATTCTCTCTCTCTTCTACAAAAATGACTGTGATTGATCTAAATCTAGTTATTTCATGCAAAACTAGGTTAAATACTGTAGATCTTTATGACCACACAGAAAGCATTACCGTGACAGACCATGCTATTGTATTTCTGTTGCTGGGTAAGCCGCAGCAAGTCCAACCACAAAGCGATCGAAACAGGGAAAAATCTCCAAGCCTTTAGAACAAAATGTTTGCCCAGTAACTTTTCTACTGGAACAAATTACTGACCTGCCTGGTCACCCAGATCCAGTAAAAACGTCATCCATCACACCCCCTTCTCTCCTTGGTGCACATGAGGGCACAGCAGCCGAGGGCACCCCAGCCACCCCACAGCACAGATATTCACAGGCTGCTCCCACATCTGACTGCTGTGCAGACACCCAGAGAGGGTCACTGAGGCACAGGGGGCTCCTACAACACGGCCTTCCATGCCCTTGGGGAGAGCCATAGCAGCCCACCTCACCTGCCCCAGGTATGGCCAGGATCAGGAGGTATGTTTCTCCAAGAGAAGACTTGCTCATCTTTAGGAGGTACCTTTAGGATGTACCTGAAGTCTGCAAGTCTGGGCAGCTGTGCTCACGTGCACAGAACTGTCAGAAATGATGCCATCTTTTTATATATATACACACATACACATACATATAATTTAATTACTATCTGTGAATTACCATGTACTGAAACATGCTGGTATCTCAGTAGGGCTACAAATCATTCTAGTCATTCTATAAACCAGCTCTGTGACCATGCAAAACACTGTCAACAGTCTCAATAATTGGGGATAATTAGGAGCAATAACATCATAAGAAATTATTACAAACATGACTGTAAACCTTTTTTTGATTCATATGTTATTTTGTGCACATACACATAACAAAGCTTCTTTATAGCTTATCTACCAATATTTAACATCACAGTTCAATAGCCTGAGTTCAGGGTTTATCAACCGTCTGAAGCCCAAGTGAACAAAGGCCAGATTTGTTTGCACATCAAAAAAGAGCTATATACTGTCAAAAGGGAGATCTATACAACATCCAAAGAATAGGCAGCAAACACTGGTGTTACTGAGAAAAGGTGGTGGCTGGATATTTCCGAGATGGAAATGACTTCTGATTTGGTGAGCCTTCCAGTTAGATGCTGTCAGTGCAGCTCACCATTTCACTCCTCAGACTCTGGCAACATTTCCCACCCCTCCAATTCTGTTTTGTATAAAATGTTACAGAACTTCCTGCTAGCAAGAAGGCAATTGCAGGGATGTGGTTATATGAAGACAATCAGATTCCTGAGGGAGTAAAGGTCCTCATTTATTTTTTTTCTAAATCCTCAGGGGAGTGATTTTCTCCTAACACACACACCCCCCCTACCCTATTGTGTCTTACTGCTTAATTAGCTGTTGGATGAGATGTAGTTCTGTTTGCACCAACTTTATGTCTACTGTAATTGCCCTGAGTTGCAGTTCCAAAAAGAAAAAATTGATCAAATAAGTACATATTTTGTTTGATTAATAATGAAAAAATCATTAAGGGATTAAAGTGAAATCATTTCACTCCTGTTGATCATGTTCAGCAATTTGAAATTATTTTATGATCCTGATCAATGTAATTAATGAGAATGACTGTTAATTAGTTACACTAGCAGGTGGGCCACGTAAAACGTATTCTCTTAATGCCACAGAATATCATGCAATTAGAATTTCAGTTAATTCTGTAGCATTCCCAGAATAAGAGTTTAAAAAACTGCACAGGACCACAGTCTTTGAATTTTCTGTACACACACCACACAGACACACGTGCACACTGAACCACGCAAAATGACTGTCATAAAGGCACTACAGACACACAGTTGTTTGGAGATTTAGGACCATAATCAAACATTCTTTTTGCAACTGTCATCTTTATGACAAGTCCCTACACTCTTTCATAGCAAATCCTCCTCCTGGTATACAGGACCAAACCGGGTTTCTGTGTAACTTGGGACTTCATTGTCAGCATCTTGTTAATTCAGTCGCTCTCATCTGGTCCCTTCTGGTCTCCCCCTAAGGAGAGGGCTTTTTTCAAGAGAAATAACCTCTTGGGTGTGAGCTGAGACAGACAATAAAAGTGTTAACTGCTTAGCAGTGCTATGTAGCTAATTAGCAGTATTATATGAGTTTAAGGGTGGTTTTGATAATCATGGGGCCTGTGAGGGCTCCCCATCCCTTAGGAACACAGGCAGATTAACACTTTTTCTTTCTTTGAGGAAAAAAAAAAAAATCAACGAACTGAATTGTGGAAAAGTGTGTGTATTTATACAGTGGGATATAGTTCAGGCTTGCATTTCCTGTAGGACAAAAGTAGGCAGTATAACATTACCCACACTGAGGGAGCAACATAGCTTCCAGAATTCCTCTCCAGCCAACTTATGGATCGGGTCTAAACATTGTAGAATCCAAAAAGAACACACAGTCTCACAAAGGCAGAAGCCATTTCTGAAGCAGACTGATCTATTGAAAAGGCAGGTCAGAGAAAGGGAGGTCTGGGCACATTGACAGACTGGGGCAGGACAAGAGCAAGGGGAGGGGATCCACCACAGCTGAGGACAAAACTTCTGCCTCCCTTTTCCCAAGAAGAATTTGGTGAGAGTCAACGATAGCTCTCCTTGCTCTGCAGCCTGGTTTATTCGACATCTGCAAAGGTTTTTCCTCTTCTCTCTTGTGCTATACTCGTAACTGCTACCTCAGCCAATGTATAGAATCTCAACATGGCACCCACTTGGCTACACCTTGTAGTCACACACAACCACACTGCTGTTCTAAGACATAACTATAGCTGATAACCATTCAACTTTAAATATTTCTTTGAAAAACATATGGCCTTGGGATTAAAAAAACCCACAGTCAATCAAACCACCACAAGTCATCCTTAAATATCAAAATGACAAGTGCACTAGAAATAAAGGTTTGAACTTTTTGCATATTAAGAATATCCAAGATTAGAGACTCCAAAGGCAGAAGTGATTAGCAGCCATATAACTAAACATGCAGCCAAGCTGTGTTTGCTGTTGGTAGGGGAAACTCCAGGTGAGCCTGAGCTCCTGATGAACCCCTGACACGCTGGGTCAGTCCATGGCTCTGAACTCCACTGTTTGCAGAAGGCTTCTTTCACTATTATCATCCAAAAGACAGCAAGAGCCATCTCCCTTTGAAAGGGGCTGACTATCAGTGAAGGAAGAGACAGCAGAGCAAAACTACTGTGATGAACCTTAGAGGTGAGCAATCCCACAAGAGCCTGGTTCTAGCAGGACTCAAGTTTAACAAGCTCTTCAATGGCTGTGACCCCTCATCACCAGGGACACTGGGTGTAAGAGGAAGGGCTGTGTTTTAGAGAAAGAATAACTTCCTATTTATAAAACAGTAAAAAAAAAAAACAAAACTAAACTAAACAAAACAAAAAAAAAAACCCCACAAAACCCAAAAAAACCCACTAAGCAAACATCACCATTGTTTTGTATAAGGTCTTAATGGTAATCTCCATGGACTGGATCCAGATTCTGTGGGAGCAGCCTGTCTTTACCTGCTGGTTCCTACACTAAATATTACACGTACATAACTGTCGGCTTGAGCCAGTGTATATTGGCCTCTTCAGATGAAAGAAAATTGGTGTCAGCAGCCTCCTGAGCACATTTTAATAATCAGCCTGATCATGGGTGCATGGCAGCTGCTCGATTGATGGTGTTAGACAGCGAATAAAGAAAGATGCCAGCAGTGCCCTCAGATCTGACATAACGAGGGAAACATCAGTCATTTGGCTAAAAGGCTCATAAAGGCTCCATCAGCTGTGACACAGGAGTCTGTCTTATGCAAAGCTAATGAGGAAATGTGGCAGCGTTAGCATTCTCTTTAGACAGTAACAAGTTGTGAGTGAGCTGCATTTTAGATGAAAAATTCAGCTGAAAACAGGGCAGTTTTCATTAACTTTGCCTAGATAATATCCTGATGCCTGGGACAGACCATCAGAAATGAAAATATTTTGAAAGGGTTTTAGGACAGCCATTGCCAATCCCAATAGCCTGTATATTGATTCCCAATTGATACTGTGTGTACATAAGGATTAGCTCCTCTGACTGGATTTCGATCACCCTTATCCTGGATCTCAGACTCATACTGGCTGCTCTTCCTCCCTTTAATGCTGGGAACCCCTGGGTGTCCATAGGTCACCACTGAACAAGGACTGGGCACAAACAGGACTCTCTAATCGATTGATGCAGACCTGAATGGGAAGCAGTGAAGACACAGCTGCAGCACCCAGCCCTGCACCAGCCAGCTGCTTTGTGCCCCTCAGGGCTTGGGAAGCCACGGTTTGGAGTCATTTGAGAACACTGCCCGTGTCTCCTGTGTGAATATTTTAAAGCAGTCGTTCTTCAGGAGGGTACAAGCAGCTCACCCTGCCCATGGATTGGGTTGCAGATCGAGCCTGGGAGAACAGCATACCCTGGAGCTGTCAGAAGGGTTGCTTTGGAGGGTAAGGTAACAGTAGGGAAATGGGGAAGAAGAGACTCACAGATGAACTTTCGCTTTCAGTCAAATTTTCATTTCTAACAACTTCTCTCATTTCAGTTTCCCAGCAAGTTGATATATTACACTAATTATAAGAACGACCTTCTCCCCTTCTACATTTTTTTCTTCCTTCCACTGCTCCAGTCAATAGATTTACAGTCTAATGTTAGTTCTGTGTATGTCATGAGAGCCATTCCAACAGCAACAGGGCATTATGAAAAAGCAGTCAAAAGGTAATTAGAAATCTTGCTGAAATGTTATGTTTGTTACGTGAGGATTACAATGAATGATTCAATGAGCCTCAAAGTTCATCTTTAACATTGATAAGTGGGTTTCTGCCAAGAAATGCACAGCTGGTGACAGCAGGGATTCAGGGTTTGGGAGGGACACACACTTCTAAGGTGAAATTGGAGACAGGGATTAGAATCAGAGAAAACAAAGGAGGTCTTTATTCCTGGAAATGTTAAAGTCATTTTTCAGTGGCAAAGGAAATGCCATTTTTATAGCACATACCTAATCTTTCCCCTAGTTCTGATAGCAGATGTTCAGTTACACAGGTACAAAGTGGGATTCCAGAGCTAGAACAAAGAAAATGGCCATCAGGTTTTCTGACTTTGTTCCTCAGCCACAAGAGTACCACATCACATTGTGCCTTGTATGTGCCACATTATCTATCTGTACCTCTAGCTCCACATTAACAAAGCATCTAGCAAAATATAATCTTGATCAGCAGGATTAAGTTGTCAAAAAAGAGATCCCAGCACTCTGGAACTGCAGATGTGCAGAAGTTACCCACAGGTTCTAAGATCCTATTCCAGACTGTTCCTGCCCAAAGTTACAATGCTAATTGCCACAGGAATATTCACTGTAGCCTGCCTGAAATAGCAATCTGCTGAAATAACTCCTAAGAGGTTGTTTCCAAGCACTCTCAATTGCTCTAAGTCATGTTTCATTTTTCTTAGTGGTCCATCTCACCTGCATTTTTTCAGTCCACTGAATGACCATTTACAATAAGTTTCAAAATAATACCCATGGATTGCAGCTGCTATTAAGGTTAATTAATGTTTCTGAAGACTGTTGAGGTTCTTAAATGAAAGGTTACACATTGTAGATCAGTGCTTCACTGATATTAGAAGAAGCAAAAAATACATGCTTTGCTTATGAAAATTAACTCTCTAGCCTCTTTTTAGACCTCTGTACTGTAAACTATACTGTAATTTAATTTTGTCTAGCTGCTTTCTATATCGTAATGACTTACAGACTGTAATACCTTTCCTGGGAAAAGACTTCAAAATTGCACCAGCACTTTGGAACACCCTGTCAGCATCAGAGTTACACTGCAAATGGTTTAAGCACATAGTTTTTAAACAATAGGGCTTTATTTCTGCTGAAAGTTAACATCGCTGAGGTATTTCACTATTATCTAACTCCATTTGCATTTACATTTGCTTGGTAATGTGGCTTTGCCAAGTTATAATAATATAAATTATAGATTATTGTTTTGGGATATATTCTTTTTTCAGTTGTATTTTAGAACTGCACAATTGGTATGTGGTATTCTTTGCAGTTTACTTTCTACGTATGTGGTACAACCACATTGCCATTTAGTATAATGTATTAGGTTAAGGGTATATACTGCCTAGTTTGTGAGAAGCCAGAGAAATTTTCCTGAGAAATAAATGCATGCCCTAAAGCCATTTCTGCAAAATACTAAATGGTAAACAATTACAATGCTTATGCTAAGCTCCGTGTTAACAGCTGCATGTATTACAGACTGACACACTGAACATTGATACAGCAGGGGCTGTACAGAACGTATTTCAAACCATATTTCAAAACTTGTAACATGCCAACATGCAAATTGGTAAGTTTTTCTTTCCAAATGTCACTGGCATGGTGATTTCCTGCCAGCCTGAGCGTCATTCTCCTGAAGCAGTAAAAGTAACACAGTCAATCTCCTCTGAATCCCATCTCCCCTGCTTCCTGCAGGGTCCCTGGGAGTTTATGATTCATATTCCAAAAGCTGTATGCAGCAGCCCTTTGGGGATAGATATTAATGAAGAAATTTTCTCACGCCAGAGCTGCCTCTTTATTGGAGTACGAAGAGTACAGTCTGTTCTGAGCGGCTTTTTAATTTCTCATAATTAACCCTGCCAGAATTAACATCAGTGGCATCACTGACAGCAAATTAAAGAAGCCACATCAGCAGAGTTAAAGCTTTTTCTGCCTTCCCCTCTCCCTCCTCCCCTTTTCAGCCCCCCCATTTTCTGTGTTTAAAGAAGAAAGTTCTCAAAGTCTGACAAGACGATCATCCTGTCATTGCACTAAGAGCCCTGCTGGGAGAGGTATGATTAGAGCATTTCCAGACTTCCCTGCCGTTAATACCAACCTATTTCAGCTCTTAACTGGCCTTGTGCCATGTAGATTTGTGGCAAAGAACCATGGTTTCAGTTTCTTTCGCTCTATGAGGTATAGTGGCTCACCTGATCTCCTCTGTGAGCTGATGGAACCAAGATCTAAAGCCCTCTGCAGCATTCAGACAGCTTCTTCTGCTGACAATGTATTAAAAGCCAGATCAGCTGTGCTTTGAGTCTCTTTAATCTGGCTTCACACCAGCCCCTTTTACACAATTCTGGGCAGAAGATGAAAACATACTAGGGACGCCAAGATACCCAAACAAACACATTTTTTCTTCTGTTAAGCCAGAAACAAATGTGTTAAGAATTGATATTCCTGCAGCCACAGCCACTTAAATGTAGAATTTCAGAGAAAGAGAAAAGGGATGGACTATCAGTGTCCTACCTGATTTTCTCCACTGCATGTCTGAAAGGAGAGAGGGATCCTGGAGAAAGCCCAGGGTGGTGAACACCATGATTAAAATTACAGTTCAAGCCCTCCTGTCTCGTTTGAGTGTTCTGAGCATCAAAGCCCTAGAGGTCAAAACTTGATTGGCTTACACAAATATTTACCCTGTTGTTGATCTTTTGCTGAAAAGTGACGAATTATGAAGTTTTAAGGTGATAAGACTGCTGCTGTTACAGTCACGTGCAGTAGATGAACTAAAAAACAGTGCTCTTCATTCATCTACCTACCAATTTCTGTGGAGATCATATTTATTGATCCTCTTATTCCCCTCTCTATAATCATAGCCTTTCTTTAGCAATGAATGAAACTTGTCATCATTGTCACTTTGCTTTCTGCAGGAGAGAACCTAAGGTACACACATCCTTCCACATAATCACATTAGGAGTTGGTGATTTTCAAGCCACAAGGAGAATTTCCAGTACTACCCTGCTACTCTGCACTGGACTTGTTTCATACTGCCTTTTCCCCATGAGCCTGGCATTGCATCCCAGTTAGAATTTCCCAGTGTTAAAACATTTGCCTGGACTTCAAAAATGTCTATGTAAATACAGGATGGAAATTTTGCATAATACTGTATGTGAAGCATCTTCCATCATCCATTCCATGATGTTGTTGTAAACATCAATCTAAAAACTCCAAATCCACAAAGCCAATAGTATTTCCAGAGATCTGATGGCTGAAGACCAAGAATAGGGATTCCCTTCAGCAGGGGGGAGAAGTCAGGGAGAACAGAATGGCTCTGCGCAAGCATGTGACAGCTCACAGAGGTGCACACACACTTCCCTCGACAAACCACAGACTGCACTGTAAAACACTGCAGCTGGTGCAGCATTGGAAATGTGCCAGTGCAACCAGAACGAGGATCTGCTTCCTGCATTGTCACCTCACTTGATAGGCACTGTTGGAACACAATCTGTGAGCAATTTCAGAGTGCCACAGAGCCCACCAGAGGGAAAGGATCTGATTTACTTTCAGTGGTCTGAAAGGTCGCAGCAATGATGGTGCTGCAGATTACTTGCAGATATGACAGCAGCATCAATTTCTTGAGACTATAATATTAAGTGTTTGTGTGTGTCTCTGTACATAAAAATATATGTATAGTTCTGCGAGGAGGAAACTAAATTGCTAAATAACTTTCTGCATTAAAACTGGGGGACAGTTGGATTTTTGCAAAAGCTGTCCTTATCTTAGATTTTTTTCTATGATTGGGGAACAAAACAACCCTGAGAGGGGAAAGAGTTTAGGAGTCTTGGTTCCATGAATGTCTCAGTTCACAATGGAAGAGGGATGGTATGTAGCACCAAAATACTGGACACCTACCTGAAAGGCAACAAAAAATGAGGAGACCTGAATATGCTCTGAAGACAAGCTCTTCAGTTGGTTATAATTCCCTTGAAACTCCAAACTCTAAGAGTTTTATGGGAATGTTAGTTTTAGCCATCAATAAATTGTCCTGCATGCAGCTACAGTCCTGGACCATATCCTTGTCATCCTTTAACTTCTCTGATCTAAAAGTCCCAGCATTTTAATTAACTTGCTGTGACTCTTCCCAACAAACACTACAGTTGAGAAGATTATCAACTGCAGGGGACTTCTGGGGTTGAGTCTCGATGGCCCTGAGGGAATTATGAGAGGTTTCCAATAGGTAGCTGATATTCACACACCCATCTGAGTTGGTCCTCTTGATTTTTTGACTATTTCCATTGCTAACATACATCTTTTTAAGGGTCTACAGATGGACAACTTATCTGGGAGTCCTGTAGCATAATAAGCCAGGGAAGAGGGAATACACAGGAAAAGAAACAAGAAAAGAGTGCTCAAAGCAACTGGGAAGGTATTTAGAGCTTAGTGTAGAAAAATCTCTGATGCCATTTGTTCTGTGTATGGCTGCAGTAAAAGAAACAGCAACAAGGACACAGAGATGCACCAAGGGCTGCAATACAAATCATAGGAAGCAAGGTGATTTCTCTAATAACTACTCCACAACTGGAATTCTGTCCACAATTTAGCATCACACAGATAAGTTAATTTTACTGTAGAGGGGGTGCAACTTCAGAAACCTTGATTAACCTTGGGTACTTAGAGATCTCATGTCACAACAGGCCAAAGTGATTGAATTTATTCTTGCTAGGAAAGAGATAGCTTTGAAATGACTGAATGGAAATATTTCACTTCAGATTAGGGAAAATTTTTATATAGCACAGAGATATGGGAGATGGGGAGAACCTGTTCATTACCAGTTAAAATAAAATAAAGCCAAAACTCTGGCCATCATTTCACATTTGGAAATAAAAAGCCAGTATCTGCTATCAGTGACAGCTATAAAAGTCTCATTGATTTCAATGAAAGCTGCAAGTGTGCATCTAATTGAGGAATCTGGATCACAAAATGTAAAGAAAAATCATTTTGCTTAGAAAGTAATGAATATGCCATATTATGCTGCCAAGTAATATTATTGCCACAAAGTCTCAATGAGTTTATGAAACAGATTGATATTTTTATTAGTAGAGAGTAGATTGAAAGAGAGCGACAAAACAAAATGAGGATGGAAAAAGGTAAAAGAAAGCAGGCTTACTGGGCCAAATGGCTTTTTCATGTCCATAAATTGCTGAGTGTATTTCTAATTAATTTCCCAAATCAAACAGCCAGAAATAAAAAACAGGCTTTTGAGTGTGCTGTGAACTCAGGAGAGACTCTGTAGACTTGGGCAAATAATAGTATAAAATGGTTTATGAAACCAAAGGGTTTATGGTCTATAAATAACTTCCATGTATTTTTATTCTTTACACGTACAATATTACTGAGGACTGGATGATAGCTTTTCACTGCTGCCTGGTTGACTTCTTCCACACACACACCCAAGGTAATGACGATATTGATCCTGAAGAGACATTTTTTTGAGACAGATAAAAAAGCCACACAACTGAACTAATAGAAAGGGCCTAGCAACTTAAGTGGTAAAGCTGCAGTCCTTTAAGTGAACAGCAATTGGCCATACAGTTTAAAACCCATATCGTAGTAATTTCAGGGGTCTAGGATGAAAAATAAAAGAAGAAGAAAAAATAATAAGCCATCTAAAAGATGACTTATGGCAGTTAGTACATTTAACAGCCCTTTAGATAGCTAACATATAAATTTTTAGGAATTCAAGTATTATTTAAATCAAAAAAATACATAAGATACATGTATTTGTCAGTGTAAACAAGAGACTCACTGAGAAAATGCTTCTGATCTTTAGATTTACAGCATGCTCTTTTTTGGCTAAATGTGCAATTCAAAACGTGCCTAATTCCTAAAATCCATATATGTGACACTGCCTGGGTTTCCATGACTACTGCTCTGAAAACCATATTAATTATTCAAGAGGTCCATGCCATTCTCCCTGTGTTCCATAAGGAATGCTGGGAAGCACTGTCAGCCTTTATAGAGCAATACAGATATTTAAAAGGACTGCATCGCTGGCTCTAAATACCACAGATATTTTCTTACAGAACTATGACTTCTGCATGATAGGTCCCATAAATATTATCCAAACACTTCAGTGCATCAGTACAAAAAGAAAAAAAGAAAAAAACCCACCAAAACAAAATCCCCAAACCAGAAAAACCTTCCTCTTTGCTTTTTTTTTTCTTCTCTGTTTCAGCAATCTTCAAAAAGGTGCTTTAATTCTAGTCCCTGTTTATCATCCTGATATAATCCTATTTTAAACAAAGTTAACTAGCTTGCATGCAGGAGGGATTAATCGCCTGTGTTTTTCTAGAGGATATAATTTCAAATGGTGAGACTTATATTAAATCAAATTTCTCACATCAGCTGTGACTAAGCAGCTGTTTGCCGTATCTGTTGATCTCTGTATATTTTAATAACCATAATCAGTGCAGGGAACATTCTTTACAGATAACATTATCAAAACATGCTGTAACAAAGTAAGGAATGTCAGTGTTGGAGCAGTACATACCACTGGCACGTCCTGTCACAGTGCTCAGTGCCAGTCACACCACAGCAGCTCTGGAACATCACGGGGCCAATCACCCAGGGAAAGAGAGGAGACCAAAATGGGCCAGATCCTCTTCTAGTGGGAGCAGAACAGTGGAGTTACCCCGGATTTATACCTATGTGACTGAAAGGGTACTCTGGCCCAGCATCAATCTTGCTGGGAGTCGCTTGGGATCTCACATTGGCACATATGTAACACTCAGACAGCCCCTATGGGAAAAACCCATAGGATGTAAGAAAAAAATGGGGGCTTTTCTGCAGAATTTTGTAAGTCAAACCACTATAGAAAATGCCATTGCCAGGATTTATTCTAGATAACAATTAAATGCTCCCTTTTCCTTCCGTATTTTAGCTGCAAAAATAATATTCTTTTTTTAATGACTACATGCTTGGGGAATATTTTTCTGCTAAAGAAATCTGTTTATTTTTTCTTTCCAGAACCTTCAAGTTCAGCTCTATTAAATTCTCCAGTAACATCTACAGCATATCTGCTGCACATGCTGCTGATTTTTTACCTATAGAGGGGATTTAACTGTTAAGGTAAATCTGAATTTCCCCAAAGCAAGGATACAGCCTTCTTTTAGCCTTGTCACCACATAAAAATGTGAAGAACAGGGAAAACAGAGCTCCAGATTGAAAGCCTATCGAAATCACAATACCATGAACACATCCCTGACTGACACTCCCTGAACATGATCAAATACACAATAGTAAACAAACCAAAAAGCGCAGAAACATTTTCAAGTCTTGGAAGCACAGGAACAGCCACCATGCCTGAGCCTACCTGTCCCCATGTCCTGTCTCTTTATAGCACATCCCATTGTCCAGCATCCTGGCGTGGCCCACAGCACAGCAGAGGTGCAGGAGCACGACCCAAGACTGAGATGGCAGTTTTGTCTGAGATCTCCCACATCTTCTATCACCAACTCATCCCCTCTCCACATCTGCTCATGTTTGCTGAAGATCTCTGCCCCTCGGGCTGTGAACAGCACTGAGCACAATCCTCACCCTCCCCCAGTTCAGCTCTGGCATCAAGACATTGTTATGATACAGCCAACACACTACTGCATCCAGTGATCATTTCCAGTTGCCTGTTTTGAGGGGTTTGTTTTTTTAATACTCCTCCCAAACACATTTCACTAACAGGGCACCATCATTACTATTATTATTTACTATTCAGATTGTAGCTCTAGCGCCCACAGTGAGCTTTCTTTATTACTCCCAAGTTCTCACTTGCCATATAAAGTGCTCCATCCAAATACAGATAAAAAGTAATTTCCTCAAGAGCAAGGTGTGAACTGAGCATACTTAATTGTGTACTGTTATATCAACTGTATAATGTTGCAATAAAATTCCAAAACAATGTGATTAAAAATTATACCAAATGAGGATACCTAGGTGCCATAGCCAGTCAAAGCGCATTTATCCAATCTAAATTATATGCTAAGCAAATAAAATAAACATGCAATTTGCTAATTAAAGTGCACTCTCATGTATCCTGTAACCACCATAAATTATACAGCAACATTTAATTTTTTGACTGTTTAGCAATGTTTATGACTGCTTTACTAAATTAAACACAGAACTAAGGGGGCAAATTAGTGGGAAAGCACTGCTTTCCCCCATTTCCTTTCAGATTTATTTTTCCATAGTTTTGTTGTTCTGGTTTTTAATAATTGCACCTCCCTATAAAAGCATGTTAATTTTACTGTGGATTTTCTCCATTTTTACTTCCAAAGTGTATGTTCTACTCTATTCAATGACAGCTACTTGCTTTTGTGAATTCTCTCCACTATGGAAGTCAGTTTATCTTACTTGAATAATCCTTTCATAAAAACTCCATGCTCAAAGTCTCCACATTTGGACAATGACAAAAATTACGGGGTTTTCCCCTCAAAGAAGACAACAATATTTCAATCCTTTAATTTCACCCAAAACCTACTGCCCAAATCACAATGACTGGGTTCTAGTTGAGGTGTGAGCCTTCCATCATGTGGAGTCAAATGCTGAAGGCATTCCTAGACTCCACTCGAGGGGAACTGTGAGCAGTTGGGGTTTGTTTTCTTTTAAAATCTAAGAAAAGTCTCAGACTCTGCTTGCCTGGCAACCAGGTCAGCTGTGTTTTAGACTTCTGACAAACAAGGTTTTACCCCAGAACATGGTCAGGTAAAGAGAAGGAGGAGTGGGGGATGGAAGCCACTGTTCAATCTCTTAGTCTACTCTTTTCTACAACAGAAATGGCTAAGGGATCTGACTCCTGTCCCAATTTCTTGCTTCCCCATTTGCCACCTCCCTTCTTCCCTTTGCACTCATACAGAAGGCAAAATACCAAAAAATCATAACTACGGATGCAAAGTGGCTCTTTTTCAAATTTGCCCCCAACATCCAAATATTAAAATTCCTCAAAATTTTCTATCTAGCTGAACTTTAGAGACCATTTATGACTAATGTGCTCTTGTAAGTTAAAATGAAAGTATCAGACCACAGGACAACCTTTGCAGTTGGCCATTACCTCAAGCAACAGATGATTCTGCTCAGTGTATTAGCACTGGAGCTGACAGTTCTGCACCCAAGAGTTACCTGCAAGCTCCCCCAGCCCCTACACCCCACTGCCACAATAAACCCTCTAGGAATGTGCAGTTGATCACACACTGTCTGGCCTTCCTCGGCAGCAGTGCTCCTGAGACAGTCTGGCAGATCCTGACGCATTCAGAAATGCAATTCCAGACCAACACACAATTGCCAATACACTGAAAGAGTTTTATGCAACTTTAAAGATGATTAAGGGCAAGAAAATCCTTCAGCTGAAGCCAAGGATCACTCCAGGAAGCCCCAGATGGCTGTATCCAAACAGGGTACAGAAACTGCTGTTGAGAAAACCTTACCAGAGGTCAAAGTGCTTTGGTGGAAATGCACAATGTTAACAACCTAATGTCAGTAAATTCATCCAAAAGTTAGAATATTTGCTGAGCCATTTTTTCCAGAATATCCTAGAACTGAATGCTACCAGAAGTTGTTCAGCAGATACTCTGCAGAGAGTAGGGCTTCCTACAATAAAGTAACCAAGAAACACTTTCTCCACCTTTTAATTGCACTTGAGAATAATAATATTGTTTCATACACGTCTTCCTTTCACAGCAACTGAGATGAGTGAATCTGTACTTTGTTGGTTACAGATGCTTTTTTAATTGGTATTACTTTGCTGGGAGGATCAATGAGTTACCTCAGTGCTGCCCAATTTGCAGTTGTGCTGCAAGACCTTTTCCCATAGAAATACTCCTAAATTCCTGTCTTCAATGAAAACTGCCTCTCACCAGAACAAGGAAATAATTTTGCTCTCTAATCTGCCTCCTGAAACCTTGCCTAAAGACAGCTCCTGCCTCATTGGTAATTTATTTTTTGGGAAATGGGAGGAAAATGCATTTCTTTTTGTCTTTCAGGCCATCCTTTTTCTAATTTTTCCTGCCGACTGGCATTTAATAATATTGCTTCTGCAATGAACAGAAAGAACTGGATTCTCTTGAAAACAAAATGTTGCAATTCAGGAAGAAAAAAAAAAGTCAATTTCTTCTTCTTACACATCCACAGAGATATGTTAGNGGGTATGACACCATTTCTCAAACCTCTGCTTATGCCATGTGATGCAAAATAATTTTAAGTACTAGACAGAAACCGTCCCCGCAACCCTGCAGGTTTAAGGATGAATCATAGTTTCTGCTGTCTGAATTATGTCTCCATCTGCTTTGATTTTGGGGATTGGAACTCAATCTTGGACAAAGAAAGTTGATGCCAACAGCTTGTGAAGCCAGTGCCCATCAAAGAGATGTGCTGGCTTTAAACTGAATGGCCCATGTCAGTAAATATTGGGAGGCTGAACACTCCAGTGCAGGGACACCGTATGTGAATTGAAAGGAATCAGCAAATGCCTAATTCAGGGCTTATAAAATGGATTTACTTAGCATTGGTGAGGTTCTAGACTCAGTAATATTTGGTCCAGCTGTTTATCAAACTTAGCACATTTACATATGACCTTCTTCAATTTCCCCTCCTGCCAGCTGAGAAAAATCAATAGTGCTTTGTTGTAGGGTTGTGAGAAATTCCAGAAGTGCAAGATAAGCTACTCTCTCAGTTCAACCCTAATAGCCAATGGAGCTCAAGGGAACTCACAATTACCAGGGCTATGGCTCACTATTTCTATGCTATAACAACTTAAGAATATTTTAATGCTGGAAAGAAGTAGTTGCCATTATTTCCAAATTTCTTTCTGCAAGATGTCCTGGGAAGCCTTTATATGAGGCCTGAACTTTTGGACAAATGGAATCAAAAGGTCTCTCACCTTCTTCTTCTCCCAACATGAAAGAGCAAACTTACTTGAAAGTAAAAAACAGTGGTAGAAAGCATTTTTAATTAATTCCCAAATTATTTAGAAGAGCCCATTTTATAGGAAAAAAAAAAAGGCAACTCAGTTACAAAAGAATTCAAGCACCTTATTTGTGGAGCAGCATTCATCTGTTTTACCACTGTGAAGCTGAAGTAACAGCACAGGGCCAGACTTCCCAAAAATAAAGATCACAGCCCTGCCTGTTGACCTCTGTGGGATTTTTGCCTAAGTGATAACTGCAAGATAAAGCCTTTTGACATAAAGAGGAATTAAACTGAATTTTAAAAGAAAAATGTATAACAGAAAATGCAAAGCAATTATCTGATTACTAATAGGAAGAGGTACAGAGCCACGAAGTATAATGTTCAAGGGATTATCCAGCTTTGAACAATGCTTGCTTAACAGCTGCTACCGAACTGTGGTTTGTGTACTTGGCAGAGAGTTTCATTAATGATAATCTACAGTGTTTACAGCCCATAGGCCTCTAAATATGTTAAGAACCTTTTTTATTTGTATTTTATAATCCTTTCCCCTTATGTTTTATGTTTTTCTTGATATTTTTGAGATCTGAGGGGGTTTATGTTTCAAAATGATTCATTCTGCTCTGACAACTGCAGAGCAAGATTGCAGTAAATGTTCCCTTGTTATCAAGACTATGTATTTATAAACAGAAAGGAAAACCATCTAAATTCATACCAGGATTTGGATCACCACCAGCTAATACATTCAGATGCCAATATACAGTGCTCCATTGTTTGCATGTGAAAGTAAATGTCAAACAGAGGTGTCTTTGCCAGTTACTAGATATTCCTCAGTCACTCCTTGGATCTGTCAGGTTGCAGCAAATTGAAACTGCCTTATTTTTGACATTGCATGTGACCTGAACTTCATTTAGAGGAATCCTGCAATTATTTTAAAGGTACAGTATTGATTAAGACCTAGATTTGCTTTAAAATTTGCTTTTCAAATGCTTCCTTGATCTGTTCTCTATGGCAACCCTTAGGTAATATCAGGAAAACAGAACATAATTAAGATTATAATTTTGTTGTGGAGGGCATTATGTATTATGCAGTACACCAGGAAGATCATCACGATTCAAATGCCAAGTCCCCGAGTCCTGGCTGCAATGCTTTCAACACACGCTATTTCAGTGGCCACGATTCTGTCACGATAAAACCAAAGGAGATTATTACTTCAAAGCAATTAGCATAGCTAATTCTGACACGGGGCAACACACTTCTCCTTGAGTCTTTGCCTGTCTTTTGTCCTCTCCGGGGCACTGCGGCGGCCGCTCGGAGCCTGGCCCAGGCTGCGCTCCCGGGGATGGGCGATCCCCGCCCCAGGGACACTCAGAGCAGCGCAGCTCTGGGGGTCTCACACCGCCCCTCCCGAGCGCCGAGCTGCGGAGCCAGCCGCACGAAAATGTACACTTGCAAGAAATCCTCTCCCCTCCTGATCGCTATTGGTTTCTATAGAAACAAGAAGGAACCTCTGTTCTTCTCTAAATTTTTCCTCTAATGCTTTTTGCAGACTGTGTGAAACCAATTTTTTCGAAGTTTTTTTTTTATTATTATTATTTATTTTTTAGACTCCACAGCCCTTCATGCCTAACCTCATTCTTCCAATTAGAGAACAATAGATTAGATAAAATATGGGCCTGGGGTTTAAATTTTAAGCAACTATGCATTAACTATCTGTGGTCAATCCATCTCTCCTGGGTCATTTTATGACTCAAGCATTTCAAAGTAAATAGTTTAAAACAACGGTACATCACAAGAGTTAAAAGGGGTCAAGAGGATATTTACTTAACCACTAGTTGACTTTTTAACTTAGAAATATTTCAGCAGTTACTGTATTTAAATGAAATCCATCTCCTCAGCATCCCCATAAATTACTCTAAAACTCCAGGGTTCCCATCCACATTATGAGTCACCACCCCAATGCCTGAAACTTCTTATTTAGAGAACTGTGATGTTTGCTTGCTTTGTTATTGTGCCCTTCTCTGGAGACTGCATTTGCACAGGAATTGCTACAGCTTGTAAATATTCTATCTGCCTTGCTGTAATCATTACGCATATATACTTGCAGTCAGTCATATTAAAAAAAAAAAAAAAAAAAGGGCTGTTGAGCCATGAAAAATTGCTCTAACACAGGTCTGACTTCAAAAAATTAGAGAGGAAAATCTTTACAACAAATAGACAACAGTAGCCGAAGTGAAAGAAGTAATATAAAGATGTTGTTTGGGATCTACTGTTCTCTCCTATCACAAAATAAAGGAAGCAATAATCATTATTCACACCACGATGATGCAATTTAATGCTGTTTTATAAAAACAACAATGAGCACTCATTTTCAGCGCACACATATAACTTTCTTTTATTGTCAATTCATATTTACTCACACGTTTACTTGGGAAGTTTAATATTCATGCACATACAAATCACTTACTGTAGGTAGTGAGTTGAGCTAAACAGAATAGAGGTTGATTATATCAGGCAATTGCAGATGGGACCAAATAGATTCATGATGTCGCACTAACACAGTAAAGTGACACACAGGACAGCTTCTGTCTACAGGTCTGAAGGAAGAATTCAGCACAAATACTGGGTTAGCTACTGTTGCTACCACAATAGCACTGTCAGATTATCAGCAAAGATAAGAAAGGGACGATGGTGGAGCTGCAATCTCTGAAGTGTTATTTGTTTTATAATCCTATGTTAGCCTTTTTTTTGTTTTAAACGAATTAAAATCCTTCTGCAGGTGCTAAGAATATTATGAGAGTTGTAAACTGAACAAACTGCTGTGTCAGATTCCTCCCTACTTAAACTCTAAGTCAGCACACAATTCTTGTACCACTATATATAATGTTATGACTTTCAGCATCAACTTTGAAGGTCTAGTACAACAATGTGCAGGGCTGAAGTTACCTCAAAGCCCTTGGTGGGTCTTGTTAAGGCCGTTACTCAAAAAGATATTTTTTCTCAAGGAAAAAGGGGGGGAAAAGCTCTTATTTTATTTTTTTCCTTCAGTAAATAACTTGTCTCATGTTTTTTAATCTATTTTTTCTTGTTAGATTCAACATGGCAGCTACAAAGGCAAAACTAATTCAACACAGAAGTAATGAATAAAAAACATGCCAATGTTATATTTTTTGCAAAACAGTCTATCATAGAAACAGCTGTTCAATATTAATTGTTTCACATAGCCAGAGAGAACTTGTGCCATAACTAACATATTTTCAATTTCTTGGAATAACAATTATGAAGCGTTTGCTCCATAGGCACTAATCACACTAGAAGTCATAAATTTGCAGAGGTTTTGTTCCATTTCACCATAGAAAAATACTCTGTGTCTATAAAGAACCATTTTCAGCATTCATTCCACTCTGTAATATTTATGACCAAAAAAAAAGGGAAAAAACAAAGCCAAAACTCAAACAAAAAATCTAACAGTTCCAGCACAGGCTGGCACTCCTCAAAGGTTAACATAAGAGAAGATGTATATGACTGGATTGCTTATTCCAGCACTCATCAGTCCATCAATGATACACTGAGATTAATACCAATGGAAATATTGAATGCCTGGTGATCTGCCAAAAAGTTGCATGGTACCGACTGTGCACTTTCTCCTCCTGTCTCTCCAGGGAGAAACAGCTCTCTAGAGCTTTATGCACCGAAACTTATTTTAAGGGATATATTGGTCAAAGGGGGAGGGGGGTGGGGGATGATGAGAATTTTATGCCAAGAACCAGAAGAAACATGTGTGCCACAGCTAACTATTACTGTCATACCTAGAAAGAATTTAATATATGCTAAACTCAAAGTGAACAGATATATGGTGTAGAAGAGTGCAAGACTTATGTTATTAACTAATTGGTAGTTCAGAAATTTTTGTGAAAGCACAGAAACTCTCTTTGCCAATGTTAGACTACAGTAAGGTCTGCATGTCCCCAGTACACCAGTGGGGGAAGAAAAGTCACCTTATTGAAATTATACAACTTCTAGAAGCAGAAAAAAATATCGACATAAAAACCCCAAAAACTTTAGAAACAGATGCAATGGTATAGTTTGTTTTGGGAACAGCAGAACATGCCTTCATTCTTTACCTTACTCCTGGTCTACCCTACATACAACTCCAGGCCACACTTGCATGTGGCCACCCCAGCTCTCCTGCCACAGCTAACAGAACCCTCTGCCTGTTTGCTGTGGCTGCTATTGCAAGATTATGTAGCAAAACAAGAATATCCAGTTGTTGGTCATTGATTTATCTATAAAACAGTAACTGTAAAAATGATAGAAGAGGTTCTGTACAAGACAGTCTTGTGAAACAGTTTATTACTTAAGCATTAATGACCCGTTTAGAGGTCTTTACTGGTCAGGTAATGACCAGCTAAAGGAGTTAAGGGCCCGAGGCAAAGCACTCTAATAAAACCCTGCATACAGCATGTGTTTGGTTCCTCCAAATTCTATTAGGAAAGAGAAGCGTAAAGGGTAATGAAAGACATGTCCAAGAGGCACTCGTATCAGCCCTCTCATTTTATATTTGGCATAACACACATGGCCTTATTCCAGCGGCACAAATCACTCCTTGTTTATACCACCACCTATCACAGAGAAGGGCAGCAACGACAGCCGAAAACGGCCAGCCATGATGTTAAGGACCCTGTTACTCTGGGCAAATAAACCTTCCTCCAACTGACAGAGCCCATCCTGCTATTGGAACAGCCACTGTCCTTTGCACCCACAGAGAACGTGTGCTCCAAAGGAGAAGGGAGCCAATATACACTGCCAGGCGTCTCAGCCAGCCCTGCCAGTCCTAAATCCTACTCTAGTAGTATTAAGGGTGGAGGGATTAAGTGCTTTCTGTATTCCTATGCAGTTTTACTTGAATATGAATGTCCGCTTGCTTTTTGCTGTTAGCATTATAAGAAAAGGCATATTAAAACAGGAGCTAAAAATTGATATCTCCACTCTAAGACTGAGACAGAACAGCTGTATATATATACTTGCCAGTAAATTAGAAGCCAAGGGTTGGAACACTACCCAGGGCCTCACTCTTGGCTTCAGAGGCAGGTAAAACACTCAGGCCCACACAACCACATCTCGCTATTACAACCCCACAGCAGCATTGATTTTGGTCCTGATTTACAGCACCATTTGTTCTTGATAAGAGCCACTTGCCAGCACTACTCGGAAAAATGTAAAATACAATCTAGGAGTGGGAATTACAAACAAGAGAGGATGAGAGGATAAGAGGCTAAGAACTGCTAGAAAAAATGAGTCAAGATTCCTGTCTTTGCAGGACAACATGTTCTAGGTACAAGCAAGTTTATTTGCTCAGCATTTATTACTGTCTTCTCAACAGAAAAATGAGGATAAAGAGCATTCTGATGACTTAGTCAAAAAGTTACTTGATTTCACTGTCATTTCTTTGTCTATAACATATTTCAGTGTTTATTTTAAAAACCACTCTGCAGTGTTTACATAACTAATTATAATAGCTGCTGTAGAGTATTTCTAATTTTTTGTGTGTGTAAACAGCCTTTTAAGCCATGCTCAAGGCTTATTTCGGACCTTAAAAATCCTTCAGAGCCATTGCAGCTAATCATATAAACACACATTAAGCCAAATTTAACTCATCTACTGAGTAGTGAAATGGTGGCTTAACACTTGCACCTTCCAGCTTTCAAGGCTAAATATCTCAGTGCTTTATTTCAGGCCATCTGAAGTGATTACAACACAGTCCAGGCATTTACTGAAATTAAGTTCTCCATCAGAAGTGGGCAGAGCAGAAAACATACACAATGTTACATAGATGTGATTATTTCTGCAGCTATACTCTTCGGAGAGCTAAGAATACAAAAACAAAATTCACGCCCTGACTAGAAGTTAATTCAGTGCGTGCAGCACAAAGCCTGTATTCAAACCAGATGACTTCTTCATTTTTTTAGAGCCAAATTACAATTTTTTGCAACACAGGGTTAACGGCAAAAGTGCTGACACAACACGAAGTGTATAGTGGCGCCTGCAAGCAGCGCTACAATTAATCTAAGTGTACTGTCATTACACTAAACACTGCTTCTGCAGGATCATTCCAAACCATGAGGCTCTCTCTCTTTCTCAGATAACATGCAGTTTATTTCCAATCATGTACATTTCCAGTCGTGGCATGATTTGCTAAAGTAACATTAGGTCTTGAAGCAATATCTTAATCAAATCAGTATCTTCTTCTGTAAAACAAATCTTTGGCTCTTGGAGAATTAGTAACATCTAATGCCTTAGGATAGAGATGTGAAACTGTGAGCTGAAAAATGCACTGCTGGAGACCATACTCAGCCTCCTTGCTTCTAGCCATTTACAAGTACATCTATCTAACCTCCTACTTACACACCTCCACTTTATATGGCCATAAACCACCAATGGAATATCTAAATTATACCCTGAAAACTCCAGGTTTGAAATGGGTTGTATGAAAATTCACCTCATGTGGTTTATTCATTTCTGCAAGAATACAAGGCTCTGATTCCTTTTGGATGGAACTCATTTAAACAAAGCCAACAGCAAACACCCATAAATTAAAGCATTATTGGTATTTATGAAGAGACACACAAACTGAGTGAATTTTGTGTAAAAGGCTTTTAAAAAAGGAAAGAAGTGGAATCTTGCATATAAAACACTAACTGCAGTCACAAAGCTATTAAGTACTTTTTGAATTAATACTTTGAAATATGCATTACAAGGAAAGAAAAAAAGAATACATCCTGTCTGGAAACCTGTTTATTCACAAGCATTTCAGATTTCTCTCCTAATGTCTCCCACATCCACTGAAGTTATAATGTCTTAATAAACATTAAAGAAAATATGGGAACAGAAGGAATTTAAGTATTTCACAATATCTGTCTGAAGCTAGTAATTTATAATGGATATAAATTTATCCAGAATATATTCACTTTACTTCAACAAAAGCTGTATTTGAATCAATTGTCTGCTTCAGTGAGCAAGCTACTATGATTATGTTTACCAAATTAAAATATATATACCAGAATTACTTATTCTTTACTTTTTATATGCAGGTCACTGATTAAAGACCAAGCAGAATTCTACACCAGGATTTCTATAGTTGTGACTTTAACATGGAATCGGTATGATAAATCCATGTAGATTGCTTTGGAGAACTCTTAGACTCTTCAGTGTAGAGCTGGGTAAATTTATTTACAGAAACTAAAAACACACAGTAAAAGTCAATGACCAGATGAGAAGCCCTGGCCACTGGGCCAGCACTGGCCACTGAGTTGTTCTGCACCTTCACCCTTTGCAGAGTTGCAACAGTGAGAATAAGATAAAATATCTTCAGAAGCACCTGTGTTTAAAAGACACAAACACCCCCAAGCAACCAGTCATGCTAAAGGTTGATGTGCTGCAAGGTCAAGTCATATTTTTCCACCAATAAATGTATTTCATCCAGTAAACAAAGAGGACTGCAGTACACATACAAATACATACATACTCAGAGAAGCCACAAAACATTTCTGACAACTACTCTACATTGCAGGCATGTGGTCTTAGCCCATAGTGTGTCAAAACCTAGAGCAAAGTAATATTAACAAAGTAATCATACTTATTCTTTTATATCTAAAGATGGCAGTCCAGAAACATTTTAATTTAGAAGCAATTTTGCTCCCTTCCTTGTGTTGGCAGTGGCATTCATGCAACTGCACAGGCAGATAGACCAGGAAATTAATCTGGCTGCAAAGCAATTTCCCTCCCTCCCATTCCCACCCCCACAAAAGAGAATGAGCAGGACCATTCAGCTGATCTGATTCACAACATGACATCCTAAAGCCAGCAGCAGCACAAGGCAGACAGAACAAATGCATGGCTGGGGTAACACTGGAAGGCAGGACAGCATTTGTCATGTATGTGTCAGATGTAAAGTCAATGAACAAACACACCCACCTTTGACAGTGCCCAGGCTGTGGTATTTTAAAGATGCTTACATGAATATCCAAGGTTCATTATTCCCTTTGTCTTTTCAAGCTTTCCAACTCTCACCTTTGGAAATCCAAACTACCTCTGGCTCAGACAAGCACATATGAAACACATCACTGTAAAAGCTACCAACAGGACCATGTCCTCTGTGCCAGGCAGCAGCACATCAAGCTATTGCCATTGAACTGCAATGGCCCAACACTGCCAGCTCTGTTACAGCCTGCAGGCACACCTGTAGTTAGGAAAATTAAATTTAACATCCACAGCACAGACATAGAGTCCACCAACTTGCTTGGTAGGGTGATTCTCTGAAGTACAGAGACCACCAGAAAGCTGCTGAGAAAGAACATCCTAGGCCAATGTCCTAAAACATTCAGAAAGAAGAGACTAAGGGGGTACTGTCCTCTATTGACTGAAGAAAGATGTCAGCAGCAAGAGACAAGGTGGTTAAATTGTGTGCCAGGTGATATTCCATCACTAGCCACAGCTGGCTAACCCTCCACATCACCAGGTCAGGTGACTGCAGCAGGTTTTGGGAGCCAGAGACAGGTCCTCAGCTAATGCCTCCACATCTAGTCAATCCACTTCAGGTTTTTAACATTCCTTCCTGGGCAGCATGAAAGATCTGCTAAACCCAAAAGCAGCCAATGACAATGAGAAAACAAAGAGTGCTTGGGATGCAAAGCTCGCCACCACGGTGTGGAAGGCACAGTCACCCAGGTCCTGCTGCCCCTCAAAGGCCATGTGTTCACTCCCATGGCACAAAAGCAGCTCCCACCTGTCAGCCAAGATGAGAAGTAGGAATCCTGGTCATTTTGTCCCATTCCTACCAGCTAGAAAACACAAACACTTCCAACCAAAGACCCAACCACCCTCCCCAGGTGAACCCCAGGCCACAAAGCTACAGGATCACACTTACGTCTGGTGCTGTGACTGCTGCATTTTTGGTTGTGTTGTAGCTCATCTTCGGGCAGGTGCATAGAGGCTGGTTCCTCCAGGATACCCTCTTGCTGAGAGAAGCAGCAGCCTCTGTCCTCTCAGGGTGTTGAGAGTCCCAAAGTCATGCTTTCTCTGCCACCAGGTTATTACAGTAAAACCACAAAGTGCTATTATGGCAGCAATGCTTTTTGAGGGTTTTGCTGCCTTCAAGGAGACAAGATGGGCTCAGATATCTCAGATCAGAAGAAGGCTGTAGGCACCAGATCATTAGTGGGCAGATACAACCCTGAGTCAGAGCCGTATGCCAGCCCTAAAAGGCAGGAGCTCAGACATCATCGTGTATCCTGCATTTGCTAGTGGCTAAATCTAGTGATTAGTCAGCACTGAGAGCTGCTGAATCACTCTTCAAAGGCACCTATCTCCCTGCTGACATCAGCGAGGCAGCCACGCACTCCACTGAAATAGCCTGGGCTGCTCAGCTGCAGACAGGACCCTTTTACTAAGCTTGCACAATGCCTGAACTATGGTTCAGGAATCTGATCCCTGACCTGCCACAATACACTTGCTAATACAATAATAATATTCACATACATAGCAAAAAGATGCATGTAATCTTGTATTAGTTGTTCACATAATTTTTCTGATAATATAATTTGAGATGTAATGCAGCATTTGCATTCGGTCTTTAAAATTATTAATATATTTTAAAGTCTTTTAAAGTTCTTTTCAATTCAGATTCTACCTCATTATTAATTGTTTGGGTATTAATTATTTTAGATTAAATGAATGTAGGCATTGATATTCACAGAAGACAAATGACATACTAAGCAGATGAGACAATTAACATGAATTACTTCAATCAGCTTGAAGTCCCCAAAATCTCTTTTTGATTAAATTTTTTAAAAGTTCACATGATTAATATAATATTTTATTACAGTGATTCTTTAACATTTCACTGACCATGACAGACTTCACCTGGTTAAATCTGAATTCTGTCAATCCTCATAGTAACAAAACCCAGTCTTAGAGATAAGGTGCTCTCCACAGGGGCCAAACAAAAGCTAATCAATATTTTCTAGCTAAAGGACAATCTTTGAGTCAAGATCTGTGCAAGGAAAATCTTTAGCCAATTCTTAGAGGAAACCAACTACTTAGAAATACATAATAAGCAATTAAACTTATTGCTTCAGAATTTAACAGGAGTTCTAAAGAGTGGCAATTATTTTCCCATCTTAGTGGATGAAAATAAGTGTAAACAGCACTTAAAAATGATGCATGAGACAGAAAATACTTGCAACATAAATCGGAAAAACTAATAAAGTAAAACTCCTGCTCCTCAGTAATAAAACTGAACAAAAGGCATGTTGGTGTACAGGGGCTTTGTTCATGACAGAATTTTGGTACTGTTCTAACATCTACATTGACAGAAAATGGTTGTTAAGCCGTGTGTAAAGAATCTATTTAAATTTTTCTTCTTTTCTGTTTCTTTTTTATATCTGAAATCAATTAAACAATAATTAAGAATTGATTTTGGAATGCTTAATCATGTACATTTGTGCAGTTTGGATTTTTTTTAAGCAGGGTTTTATTCCTTCTGGGGAGACTTAAATATCATTGAACAAAATCCTCAGGACTTTTCTTACCAAACAGTGGGATTTATAACAGAGAGGCAAATCCTCCTCTCCTCCTTTTAGAGGAGTGCTCCTGTCAAAGTCAACAACACTGCAGCATCCTTGAAACGCAACAGAGCTCACACTGTATCACCCACAGGAGTCAACAGGAGTGCCAGCAGGATGATAAACAGAGCTGTGTTTCAGAAGCACTTTAACACCTCAACAGAGACAAATTAGAAATGCTTAGGGGAGGTGTGTACAAGGGAGGTTAATACAATTCCAGGGAATGTCGCAGTTCGGTTCACATCTCCAATCTGTCCACTCACGGTGTGGCAAAAAGTCAATATATGTATTTCAAGAACCATCAGTAACTTCCCCACTAAATCCTGGTTGTGCTACGACCATGGGAGGCTTCCAAAAGATGCAAGTTACATCAAAGAGACAGATCTAATACGTCTGTGCTTGAAGGCTGGGAGAAGGGCCCCATCTGACCACGAGAGGGAGAATTGAATCATACACATTGTTTGGTCACACACATTTCCATCTCAAACCAAGTTCACAAGAAGGGCAGTTCATAACTTCAATATAATCAGGGGATTCAGGGTACAGCACTGAGATCCCTGCTTGGATGTGCTTAACGGAAGAGGGAAGAAAAACAAACCCCAGAACCTCCCTTTTTTCAAGGGATGTTGAAGCACAGTCAGGAATGGTCAACATGGAAACACCATTTGAAGACATATAGGGTATGAGCTTTCCTAAGGATCTCAGGAAAGCTGCCACAGATTTTTCTCAGATGCAGCCATGATTTGTGGTTTTCCCCTCAAAACAGATACTGGTGTTTCTCTCCTGGGACCAGCTATTTCTGAAGTGTCACTGATGCTCCAAAGTCTGTATGGGTGGCTGGCTAATTTTGATATAGGCTTTTAGACACTAGGTTTAGCTCCTAACACTTCTGCTTGTTTGGATTTTGTCAGTCCTCTTCCTCATATGGAAGACAACAACAATTATGACCACAGTCCCCCCCAAAACTTCAGAGATCCTGATGACTGTATTTTCAATGAAGAACTTGGACACTGAAACCTGATCTTTTCCTCTGGTCTGCAGACCCAGAGTTTGCTGATAACCCCCTTTCAGGCCCACTGCAAAGTTCATCTATTTTCTGGCTGCTGGAGAAGTCACAGATTGAGGAACGTATTAGGCTGTCATTTATGAGAGGTTTATGTTTACTACATTTATTGCTGCTGATAGCAATAACTCAGAACAGTCCCCACTGCACAGGACTTTGCAGATCTGCAATAAGTTCTTGTGTTCTGGTCGAGTTTCAGTGCTTGGAGAAGTGCAGAGTAATGGACGTAAATAAATAAATTACAATAGGTGGATTTTTTCATCCAGCTTCAAAACACACTCCTATTCCTCATTTTTCAGGATCAACCATTCCTCACACTCACTCCTGAGGATTTGCTTTATTTACAGAAGAACTCATAACTGTATGACAGAGTCTGTCTCAAAGCTTTCTGGAGTTATTTGTGACTGGAATAATCACAGACCAGTTAGGAGAAATTTGAGGCAGTATCAAGTATAGAGCATGTTTTGTTTGTTGGCCAGGATGTCTGGACCTTTTACTGTACTCAGATATATTATGTAAATCTCCAGCCAGCAAAAGGAGATGAGAAGAAAGCTCTATTCAAGCAAAGCATGTCACAGCAAATGTGACAGGGTCCCAAACCTTCTAAGTCAGCAGACAGATCTGGAAACCCCATCCCAAGCCAACAGCATTTTTTTTAACCTACTGATGTTTAATGAACATCTACTTATCTTCAAAACAACAATACATGATTTACATTCTCCTGCTTTGGAGGCATGTAGCTAATTTTTCTCCACTGGATTTTGTATTTTTTTTTTCTTAGAACACAGCTAAATTCTAATTCTACTTACAAAAGCCAGCCTGTATCTGACAAGCAGCAGCAATATAGGAACACCTGAGCCACACTTCCTATGCCACTGCAGCTGCAACAAAATTAATGAGGTGACCTATCTCAGAAGGGAGTGAAAACAAACTTTTCCTGCACAATAGCAAAACTTTTGTTCAGAAATAGGTCTACTTACATTATTTCATGTTCCTGGGTTATATATAATTAAGCATAGGAGAGGGCATTTTGAAACCCAAGACACAGAAAAGCAACTGCTGCTAAATTTCTATACCATGGCTGTACTGAAGCTTGGGAAACCACACACCAGCAGCCCATTTTCCAGCTGTGTGGAGAAACCAGCTGCAACTCCATCATCTTCTGTGATGCCACAAAGAATCATCCTAAGAACCTGCAGATATACTGTACATAACTGATATGAAAACATACATGCCCTATGCCATGCTATGTGTACATAATGCATATATGGCTATTATCATACAGCACACAAACAACAGCAGCAGCTACAAAGGTGTGCACACATTTACAGAGCTATAGATGAGATCTGGAACCCTCTCCAGCACAGACTCAGGGCCTGTTTATGGACAGTACATCCCAGATGAAAGTGCAGCATGTCCGTGGGGCAGGGAATGGCATGGGGCTCCACGCGCAGGACAGGGCTGGAGGGCACAGCCACCGATCCACATCCCTGATCAAAGGGTTTCTCCACAGGCAGAAGGGGAAAGGTCCTGCCCCCAGGAACTGCCAGCACTGACACAGCAGAATCAGTTTATTTAGGTGGGTACTTTCTGGAAGCTCAAGAATCCACAAAGCAATTTTAGTGAGTTTTACAAGTCCTGCTGAAAGCAGAGGTTCTCAATGGACCAGTAAAGCTGGCCAGTGATACCAGAAAATACCAATGCCAGCACTTCTGATAAGCAGGTTAGCCTGCAATGCTTCAGCTGCTATCCTTGGTGTCACTAACTGCTTCATCCTGAGTGTAATTGACTCGAGGGGAAAACAGAAGAGGGGATTTTGTTTTGTTTTGACAAATCCACTGCAAGGCACCACACTAAGGTGCCAAAGGCTACTTTGTATTTACAATGCTGATGATACGCACGACTCAGAAGTTTCCTGACCTCAAGTACAAACACAACATGAAAGGTGATATATCAAACTGACACTATCACAGCTAGGGAAAAAAAAGAAAAGAAAAGAAAAGAAAAACACCTCAGATTTATACCAGGCTTGCCTGCCTAGCATAAATACAAGCATCAAGCTTGCAGGCTTTGTTATGTCACTGCTTAAAAGTTGTGTGATACAGCACAAGGGCAAAACAATCCAAAACCAAATGGAAACTGTTTCCAAACATAAACTTAGAGGAAGAAAAAAAAAGAAACCCAGAAAGGAAATTGAAGTTCACAGAAGTAACAACACATTCAGGCCTCCCCAGTACTCTCTTCATGCTTCATCTTACCTCCAACCTGCAGGCTGTAGCATCCCTGTTCACTGCTCACACTTTTTTTCCCACCTTACCCTTGTGCATGTGTGAGTCCTAGCCCTGCAAAAAAGGGTTTCAAGCCCTTAAAACACACACTTCCCAGAAAGTCTCTGTACCTCAGGCTTCTTTAAATTGAGGCATTAATAAAACCACTACTAGAAAGCCCAAAACAAAACATACTTTCCCCCCGCCCCCCTCCAAAAATAACAACAACAACAAAAAACAAACAAACAAACAAACAAAAAAAACCAACCAAATTCTTGTTGGTTATCTGGAATCAACTAGAGTGATCCCATACTCAGACTGGCACTCACTCCCTCTGCATTTGGGGCATGTTAATCTTTAAGAAGGAGTACTTATGGATTTTGAGCTGTCTCTCAATCAAGTCCAACAGCACAGGCCAGAAACTGCTCGATGTTCTCCAGAACACTCCAGTACAACTGAGGCAAAAGGGATTTCTTTTTTAATAAGAAAGTAGGAATAGACAAAAATAGCACTACACAGCATCTAAATGAAAGTAATAACGAGCAGAAAAATTTGCAGTTGTAATTGTATTTAGTATCTAAATGACCCATTTGTAGAAAGACATTAAAATAAGTCACTCACTTTATAAAAGATAAAATAAAAGCATTGATCAGAAGTGCGAACATAGTAAAAGCAGACATTTATAAAAATTTTTTTTTAGTGCTTTATATAACCTTTCACACAGACTAGACTAATTGTGCGTATTTTGAAAATATTAAGGTTAATAACAAGGAGATAGTATTGCATTTCCTCCAAAGAACATACATTTGAATGACAATATTTGTAATATGAGCTCTGTATTGTAATTTAATTTAACCATGAAACCAATTTTTGCCTTCAACATTTTATGTTTTACAGTATGAAACAGAACATTATTTGCTGTAATGTAGTTTATTTAACCTTAACCTGATGTGGTGCAACAGTGAATACAGATACACTCAAAATGTTAATAATATGACACACTGAGCTGATTAAAATTTCAATTGTGGTTCCTCCATCTCCTTTGGAAAGTTAATGAATTAATGAATCTTTAAAGGACAGTCAGGGAGGCCTTAAAAAGAAGATGCCTTTTTGAGTAAGGAGAGAAAGTGGCAGATTACAACTTAATGGCTTCAGAATAATGGTAATTTCCCTATTTTCTTCACTTGCCTTAGCTCAGCTAATGGCTTCATTAGTGTCCACACTCTCAAACGAATAATAGAGGACCATGTCACATCCATCTTAGTCACATCACAATAAAACCGTTAAATACAATTCAGCTACCTGCCTTCTGCCAGTCTGGGCTGCGAGGCAGAATTAGCAGCACAATCAATACAGAATCCTGTTATTAGATTCTTTTTCCTTTAAAATAGAAGTATATCATCAGGTATAATGATGCAGTGCTATTTAACTGCAGTGCCCATTTTATGCTGATTAAATAACTAGAATTACTCAAAATGGGCATAAAATGAAGGGTAAAAAAATTCTGCTTACTTTACACCTATACAACAAAACCCCCCCTCTAAATTCTGACTCTTTATTTGATAAAACTGATGGGTTACCTCAAAGTCACCACAGATGTATCAAATTTTTCATTCCATCCCCTCTACCAAATTATTTCACAAACCAGGCTAATTAAGCAGCTAAAAACCTCCTTGGCTTTAGCTACCTCTATCTTGGGAGAAGAGATTCCATTCAACCAATTATAATTTTTGGAAAAAATTCAGGGTAACTGAGTATAGCTCCATCAAAAGATATCAAGCCTGATGCAACAAGTTCACAAACTGCTTTTAGCACTGTAAAAATAAACGGGAATTACAATTTTTTAAAAATAATATGTTAAAGACTTTTAATTTTCAAACTAATTGAACTTAAATTATTTTGTGATCACTAGTTTTAAACTGGATTTAAGCAGCACTGTGTTTTTTACTCATTATATGGTTTGGCTATTCTGTGCAACATGAAATCTCTGTTCAAGCATATTTTTCTCATTATATACGTATTTTGTACAACAAATAATATGCAGGCTCTTAAACAACAGTGGTTGAAACATGCACACTTGGCAAAATCTAATGCACAAGTACTGTTATTCTCTACTTTTTATCTATGGAAGCTCCACCTTCTACCTTGCTGAACTGCAGCTGGCAGCAACACAGACAAGTAAACAGGGGGAGGAAAATGGCCCGTTTAATGTATCAGGAAAATCTCAAATGCTTCAGGCAAGATTCTGTTCTCAGATGCACAGCACAGATCCTGACTCCAGTGCTCTGCTCCTTCTTGACCCGAGTATCTAACGCTACCAGAAGCTGCTACGGACATGTAGAGGCAGAGCTTTATTGGATCATACCAATCTAAGGCAGGATTTTTCACAAAAGGATTCCTAGACTGATTCCCCAGTTCTCTACATAACCCTGCCATAACCACATCCAACTGACGTCCAGGAAGAAACTGCTTTGTAAATCTCAGCACACACGACGTGCCGGGCATCCGCACTTGTCAGCAGAATAAATTTTTCTGACAACATAAATCTGATCCCACTGAGAAACCTTTTTAAAAATACATTATTGACTAAAAATATTTATATGCAGCACTTTTCCTGTTAGCAAAGGTAATATATTAACTGCTTTGCCATTACTGCAAGTAACCGTAGGCTTAACAGAAAATATTTCTGTATGCACGCTATATATCCATTTCAAATTAAAACACAATGCCAATATTATACTAAATCACAACAGAAGTCTCAGTCTGAAACAGATCTTGAGTGACACCTGCATTCTAATTTTTTTTTTTACAAGCAATTTGTCAACAATGAAACTTTAACGAGAAGCACTGCTTTCAAAATATGTAGCTATGGGAAAACATGAAATATCCTCTATTTATCATTTCAGTTGTTATAATTTCTTGTTATTTTAGGAAGAATTAAGTGAATCCCAGCAGACAGACAGAAGGGTACAGAAGATCACCTACTTCTTGTCTAGCTTAGGATACTAAAACCTTACATAGAAAAAACAACTCCTAACAACAACAACCCAAAACCTCTCAGAGTCAGCTACCACTGTGTTTCTCAGAAGAATAATTGATAGCTCACTAAGGAAGGATTTACTCCCACCAAGGTGCTTCACCTTGGCCTAAGCAAATTCCCATCAGAATAAAGGAGGAAAACTCCAAAAATACATTTGCCAATCAGACCCCAGAATTTACTTCACTACATCATGGCAGGCTGCAACTTTCTCTAATACATGTTAGGGCCCTAATTAGTTCTATGACTGGGCATAGAGAACAGGGTAAAACTGATGGGTATTAACTCCAGATGCTGTTCTAGCATCAGCATGATAGCATTACCAGGCCCAGACACTCCAGATATCACACTTATTATCTAACATTAAATGGACACAGAATTGCCTGTGCTTAAAAAAAAAAAAAAAACAAAAACAAAAAAAACCCATAATTTTGAACACATAATTGATGCAGAATATTCAAAATATGCAAGAGTGATTTTAGCATTTACTTTTATTGGCATCCTTAGGAGTTCCAAGTGAACTTTTTCCTGTTCACTGCCCCTTTAAGATTTCTGCATCACCCCCTCTTTCTTTTAATTGCCTGTAGGAAGAATATTTACTGCAGTTAAAAGATGCAGGAGGGAGATTACAATTTGTAGGTAAGTTAGGCAAGGAAGATGCATTCACAACTTTCCTGCTTAAACTACCACAGAAACCAGCTTTACAGAGTAGAGGTCCCCTCAGAGTACGCTTCCTTAGCATGCAAGTACGCTATCTGCCTAAACTCTGCTTTTCTGATTAAAGTTTTGTATTTAATTAAAATTGTCTTTAATTAAAATGCAAATATTCTAGGACTTTAACAATAAATTGTTTACACTAGACTGAGAAACAGCCCTCAAAGGCTTTGGGAAAAAAATAGTTTCAATTGCAAGCTCTATATTCAAACTTCACTGCTCAGTGAAAATGGGTAAAGATCCTTTTTTCTCCTATTGGCTTAATCTTTTTTAAACAAATGGAAAGATATCCCAATTTGTATCTAGAACTCACATAGAAAACAATTCCCAAAGTTATTGGCTGTTGAGTAAGTAATTAGGCCGGTTCAAAACATCTATTGTGCTTGAAACAATTCCTTTAGCCAATTTTGCTAGGAAATTATTCTGACACCACAAAAGAATTGCCAGTTAAATGAACGCCAGCACAGCCCCTTCCCTGAGAGATAAACACGGAGTGCGCCTGTGTGCACGCAAGGACCCATCTGCATTATCCCTTCACCAGAAACATCCTGCTCAGGCTTCAAAAATAGCCATTCTGTTTACAAAAGAGCACGGTTTAGATACAGCAGATATATAGCCTGCTCATTTCTTTCTTTAAACAAACACAGAAAGAGTCTGCACCCCAGGTTTTGATTTAGCACAAGGCAGACTATGGATTGTTGTGACTCACAGGTGAATTATCCTAATGATCACTTCATAACCATCTTCCACTGGGATTAAAATTGAGCCTTTGTATTTAATCTGACTTAATATCCCAAAAATACATCTTTGAGAACTTTTTGTCCAGAGAAACTTCAAATTGAGCTCTTAGCACTCTAGTGCAGGAACAAAAACTACAGTTTCTAGGCTTAGAAAGAAATTTACCAAATCCCAAACCTTCCACAAAAAAAAAAAAAAAAAAAAAAAAAAAGGTAAACAGTGCTTGGAAGGTTTTATGGTTCATTAGTAAAATACTGCATTATGCTCATCACCATATCCCTGTTCAAACACTGAAGAACAGTGATATAAGTTAAATGAGGTAGCAGCACTTAAAGTTTGAAAAATCCACTTCCAGAAGTCAGTGGAACAAACCATACTTGGGAACTTTCTAACTGGAAGTACTAGCTAGAATAATGGTATGAATATGACCTCTATGGAAGTACCATAAAGTATCCTCATTCTTGCAGAGAAATTCTTATAAAGACCCACTTGCTATAAATTTGAATTTCCTAAATTCATTGCAGATCTGAGAAACCAAAATGAAATAAATTACCGCAGTTTGACATCATCTCCTTCATCACAGTAATTCCAGATTTCAGTATAAAAGCCATTACTTAACTCGCACACCATAATTTACACACTCTTTTACACAATAATTTTTGATCCAAGAAAAGATTCATTTTCCTTTTATAATTATCTCGTGTCAAAGTCTTTAACCTTCTCATCTGAAAAGCCAGAGTTGGATTCCTTCTGGAAACATATGTGTCGAGTTCAGCTCCCCTCTTGTGCCACCGCAGGAAAAGGCTGGACACCACCAGAGAGCAGCCAGGGGTAACAGTTTGCAAACCAGGGCACCTACACCCAACTACCAACAACAGCTGCTTTCCAAACACTCTACAGCAAAACCATTTATTGTAGTGAATAAAACCTGGGCCAGCCCAACGTGAAATTGTAAGTACGGGATGAGAACCACCTAAACCACAGTGGTGCGCAACTGCTGATTTGCATAATTTATACAAATTAATATAGATTCAACAATTAGCACTTCAAGAGGGTTTCCTGGTGCCCAGAGAAGGCTGGTATGAGCCTGGGCAGCCTCACCTGACATGGTGCCCATGCCATGGGGTCTGTCCACACACAGGCACCCAGATCATGTCCTTCCTGCACCGTGTGGTCGAGGTACTTTGTTCTGGTGCTTCTCCAACGTTACAATAAAGATAGAGCAATATTCTATCTTACTAAAATTCAGACAACTTAACCAGACCCATACACACTTGCCTTTTCAAAACAGCACTTTACAGTCACAGGCAGGAAGCCTGGGCTGACTTCAGAAACTGTGGGCTCACTTCAGAGTAGGCAGCAGAATAGCCCCCAAAAATGCAGGTTTCCTGAAAAAGAACTGCTCCATCTCCACCCACATTTGGCTCCCCAGTGGACTCCCATCCTGGCAAGGCATCCTCGTCATCATTCTTCATCACACAGAGCTGGCTACACCCGCATTTCACATGTCCTTCACTTTGGGAACACACCTTTCTGCACCAAGGGCAAGAGGCCACTGTATATGACTACGTGGTCTGTGTGGACTTGCTTCCACCTGAAGGCATCCAGTAAAATGAAGAAAAAAAATTATTTTAAGTGATACAGCACTTATGTCCCCCATTCCTAAAAAACATGCCATTCTGTTGCAGGGCCAGCAATGAGCTCTTACTTCAGGCACCTCTGCTGCCTCAGGAACAGAATGCTCATTTTTAGCCTGTTTCCAATTTACCCACAGGCAGAGGTGCTCAAGAAGTCTCTAGCAATGAAGCTGCAAACCCACGTCAGTATAAATTTCCTTTTTGAGAAGTTTCAATCTTGTTTTATCAGAGACCAGCGCCTGTGCTGAGGAAAGCCTATAATGATTTCTCTTTTTCAGGCTTATTCTAGAATTGCATCTATTTTGGGGTTTTGTTTAGATCTGTCAGAGCTTTCGTACCGTTGATCATGTTGTTTTTCTAACCCGCCCTGAACATCTGTTGGCTCTTTCTGAGGCTGCATAATCCTGGTTTTTTTTTCTTTCTCTTATGTATTCCGCTGCTATCAGCTGGCTGTTATTCTTGGTTTTTATTTTTCAGTGTACATTTTATTTCTTTTAGTTTGGACAAAAAAATACTATTTTAAAAGTGCTGATTCTTTCTGGCCTAATCTTATCCTGCACAACAAATTCATATCTGCCACAGCTTTTGTTTTGTTCTGCTGGTTTGTTTGGTTTCTTGTTTTTCTTTTAAAAAAAAAAAAAATGCATCGATATAAAAAAATCAGGTTGCAGCAGACCTAAAAGGTGGAGTGAGAAGACGATGAAGGATCTTGTTTTCATAATGATAAAAATCAGTACTTATAAAAGATACGGGGCTGGCAGCCCTGCAGAAAACAGAGCGAACACCGTTTAACCACAAACCAGACACACACACTCTCAGCAGGACCACTGCAAGCACTGAAAGGGGAAACAACAGCCAAGCCTTGGCCTCCTCGCCGGGGCTGCCAGCGAGGGCAATAATTACTGCCAAGCGTGGGGGTGGATTTTTCTTGACACTGACATTGGGAACTGTTTGGAGACTACAATTATTTTGCATAGCCTAACAAACAATTATCAGATGGCAACAGCTTCTGGTCACTACACCAGGCTGGACTGCATTCAAGCCTAAGAGAGATATCTATCTCCTCAGCCAGCAAGCCTCCCTACCCGGTGATTACAAAACAAGTAAGATTTTGAGGTTGACAAGAGTCCCTTTTAGCAGCATTTGGATTATAAAATTGCTCTGACTCACTGCGGCGTATTGCTCCCTCTTAATTAACAGAGCTGAACTTTGTACATGTCTAGACTTCCTCCTGCAGAATGGCAGATTTTGGCCTTCATGAATATCATTTGAAGTCATATTATTTACAGAGCCTTTATTCATTTCAGTCATTTGTTTCAAACATATTTTCCACAGAAAGAAAAAATGCACCAACTGCTGGGCCATTTAATCCAAACTTAACAGTTAAGATGTTTTATTCAGCATTTTAAAAAGGATTGTCTTAGGGAATTTTATATGCTGCATTTCTAATGTTAACTTTACAGATTGTAAAGTGCCTTGGGATGCACTAGCATGAAAGGCATTAAGGTATTGCAGGATTTAACCAAATGTGCACTGCACTAAAAAGAACCTTCTTTGAAAGCACATACAGATAAAGACCACAGTAAAGCTAGTGTTTATTGAGAGATGCTCAGATTTATTTCTTAAAGCAAAACTATTTTCCCCCTCCACTGGCAAAAATGATCCTTTTCTAAATTCAAAAATCTTCCACCAGTACTGACATAAAATCGCTGAAATTTTATACTTTATGGAAGAACATATTTTCCCATATAAATGTTCAGTCTTAAAAAAAACCAACTGGATTCACATAAAAATGGCACTATTTTAAAAAAAAGTAGGATTTCTGGTTTGTGGGTGGTCAGTTTTTTCCTACTAGTTATTATGAACAAATTAATTAACTATATTATTTAGCTTGGCTATTGTTACAGGATTTTATGGGTACAAAGAAGGATGAATCATACATTTTGATCCATGCTTCCTCTTACTATCAAAAAGTTGCATTTCAAATACAAGAAAAAGCTTGTACAGCTAAATCCCTTGACACGCCTGGAAATCACAGAGTAGGCTTGTACACCAATCACTTATGAGAGGGGATTTAATGTCAGTGGGTGAAGTTCAACACGGTGAGAAGGAGCAGCATTAACTCAGCCAGAGCAGCCTTATCAAGGAGAGGTGGGGTACTGTATCAGGCTTTATCTCCACCCTTTAAATGGGAGGGTGGATTTGATCTCCACCACCTCCCTCCCTGTTTTCCACCTTTGTAACACCCAAGTACTCAAGCTTCGTGGTCTCAATCCAGACACTATTACAGCCTGTTAAAAAAGTATCAGTTGATTTTAAAAGGCGACAGATAAGGCCCAAAGAAAGTGTCATGGATTTCAACTCATAGGACTAAACACAAGATAAAAGTTGAAGTGCAGAATATATATAATATTATTTTTTTAAAAAAGCAAAAAACCAGTAACACTGCTGGAACTCTTATCACTCCAACATCAGAACAGAAGCAACAAGCAACAACTTTATAATGCCAGATCCATCTTTTCATTAAAATTACATTAAAAATAAAACGTGGTGAAGAAAGTTAAAAAGCAGCATATGACTTCTACCAAGAAGGGAAAGATTAGTTGTCCTTTGCATTCTAAGTTTGAAAGTTAATATGACAATCACAATACCTACTCAGAGCTTCAGATCTTTTTTGAATGATAGGAACATTTTCTCAAAGGCTTTCAGCTACAAAATAGCCCTCAAACAGATTTGTTTCTTTAGAGTATCTGTAATTCAAAAACATTACTGACAAATAAAGCTGAAAGCATTAATTTTATTTATAAGTGAAAAATTTCAGATGACTGCCCTGAAATCCAATATTATTCTCCTTTTTCAAGAAAAACAGTGGAGCTATGTCCTCTAATTACAATGGGTCATAAAACTGAATTAAAGGAACAAGACACTGTTTTAGCTGATGATGTTTTTTAACTACCTCTCTCTCTCATGCCTTTCAAGTACTTTTGCATTTTCAGTTACATATTTGCCACATTTTGCTTTCACACAACTGCTTTTTCCACTTAAGTTCAAAGGAAGATCAACCCATTTAACTTAATCTACACTTCCACTGTAGGCACCGAATACCCATCTCAGCCTGTTCCTCACAGATGCACTTCCTTGTGAAAAATATCCAGACAATGCATGTCAGCAAAGTGTCCTTTGCCAAGCCACAAAGACCAATCTCAGTAACTCTAAAGTGGAAATACTCCTGTCTATGTGTTTTACACCTGGGTTCATCCATATTTCCCCCATGCTTTGTCCGCGCATTATCCAAAAGACAAACAGTTTTACTGATCAACAAGCTACATAGCAGGTTGAAACATTCAATTGGTCTTCCTGTGATGGACTTCAAACTGGGAGACCTGCACCTTCCAACTCTTGGCTGCTCCCATGAACTACACTTTAAGCCATGTCAAGATCCTGTTGCAGATCTGGGTCTTCCCAGATATACAGTTATCTGTGTTTCTGCTATTTCCTAGCTAACAAAGATGTCAACCAAAAGAGGCTGATGGAGATATTTCCCCTGTTGCTGGACGTGCTGACACCCCTGTTCACCAGGCTGCCAACTGAGGCATGACTGCGGTTGCTTTTACTCTGATGTGGTATAACGTACATTTGTTACTACAAATACAGCCCCTTTCCTAAACCCAGTTTTTTATAAACTGTGCACCTGTGTAAGTACAGAAGAGCAAATCTGGGGACTCCATGACAAGCAGTCCTGACTCCCAGACTCGATTTGAGTATCATACTCAAATATCACTGACTGAAACTGCAGCCACATACAGCATCTTTCACCACAGCCTCTCTCTTTGTCTATGTGTTTATTTTACACTAATCACTAAAACATCACAGCACAAAGTATTATGTTATCTCTGTATCTATCTCAATATCTATAATTACTTTCTCTTTTGTAGAAACTAGGACAGGGAGTTGTAGCCCTCAAAGATTACAGATACCCATCTTCCTAAGCCTGACTAAGCCTAAACACACAACAATTATAAGATGGTAAACAGCAGTAATTGTACACTAAATGTCTTTTTAAAGAGCCAAATGAGCACTTAAAGTTTAACTCCCACTCACTGCTGCTCTAGAACAAACAGTAAATTAGTGAATACAAAACTAAAAACTTAAAAAAAAAAATAAAAAAAATAAAAAGCCCTGCAGCATGTTCATCAGGCAGGAAGTAATTCTATTCTCCCCCCCTCTTTTTTTCAACCTTTGTAGACATTATGCAGGATAGTTTCAATAAAGCACTGCCTGCAGTAAAAGCATGTGATGATCTTGCAATCCAAACTGAAGTGTGATAATTACCCTGCATTAATAGAGAAGAGGACATACAGAGAAATAAACAACCCTCACCCCACAAAGTCCAGCTGCATTCTAATTTATCAACAGTCAATTTATTACGTTATGTACTTTCAAACAGGGGGTTTTTATTTGCACCTGTATGTCTCAGTAAAGTGCAGCTAGTTTCATGACCATTACAAGCAGTTAAGGCTTCCTCTTTTCACTGGTACAGGTGGCGTGCATGGGGGAGAAAACCACTCAGCTATTTTTATCCCACGTGCATCAAAACCAACTCTGAGGTATCACTCCAGCCCCTTTCTCGATGAGATTACAGAGTCCTAAGACACTGCACAAGCCTCATGATACATTTGCCTTTTGCTGAGTTGGTGGGAGATTGCTTTGGGAGTGTTTTGGGAAGGAGAATATTACCTAGCAAGAATGAATACAGAAGTCAGTCCCTAGAAGCAGGACTGAGATCTGACAGTGGGCATCAAGTACAGGAATAAGGGATTCCCCAGCTTCCTTCTGGAAGTGGCCAGACCTGAGCACAGAGGAAGAACTTTCTTCTGCCAGGGCCACTTGACAGGCAGAGGACACCAGTTTCCAGAGCTGTCTGCCTTACACATGGACATGTGTAGGGAGAAGGGGGAAAACAAAACATCTTACAAAGTAATAAAATGTAGCAGTGAAATTATAAAAGCTGATTGCTCGTGCAGCATGTTACTGTGTGACAGTTCTCCTGGCAATTAAAATGAAGAAGTTGCGTGCACTAATGGCAATGTCTAATTATGGTACACATTAAACATACTATAAATATGCCAGCATTCCCAAGAATGTCTGTGACATTTGTCCCTAAAAATTATCATGTTTGCTTCTTCTACGTCCATTTCCACGTCTCCACTTATAATACTGGGCACTTAAACAGGAAATTCTCTCCTCCCAAGAAAAATAACATTTTAATACTGATACAGTTTTGCTTGGACATGAAAGCTATTTGAAAGGTCTTTATGTATCTTCACAACTACAAGGCCTTAAAGGGCCTCTCAAGCCAAGTGTGACACTCCAATGTCAATTTTGCAAACATGCAGAATGAGGTGGAGAGAGATCCTCTGCCCAAAAGGTTCCAGGCAAAGCAGGGTACCCTCTAACTGGAACTCCACATCTACCCTACACCCATCACACTGCTTGTTGCTGCTATTTATTATCCAGCATTTACTACCATAATAACATTGGGATACAAACAGGCCACACTACTCTGTGCCATGCAAATAAGACAAATGGCTGGAGAGATTTCTCTGCAGTAAAAAACTGTAAGAACTGTCCTCATGTAAAGCATCACAAGACATGGGAGAAAGGCAGAAGCTATTCTGAAAACTTTTAAGTTTTTCTGTTTTAGGAGTAAAACTTGAGCATTTGAAGCCTCCCCAAAATTCAAGCATTACTTATTTTGTTTTGCAGCATGCCATCACTCACAATACAGCAGTTAAGCAAATCAGCACCTGTCAAGTCTACTGAACTACTCTCTATTTAACCAGAATTTACATTTAGTCCAGTCAATTATTATAAGCCTTATCTGGTTCATGATAATTAACACACTTAATAAGAGAAGTAACAGCAGTAGAAATGGTGTCAAAGAAGAGCTTTGTTGTAGTTTGCTTGTTACACCAGAGACTCCTATCTGATCTCACCTAGTGATCTACTTGCTCTTGTACTGCCAGGGAGACCCACTTACTCTGCTCTTAAACCAGACAAATTACTGTGACAAGAAGCAGACTTAGGGTAGCTTCCATTCACAGATCACTTTAAGCACTTTACAGGTCATCTGCTATTAAACTACTTGCTTTACCAATTTCTTTTGGCTTAATCCAAGGCTAAACTGTTTTAATTGGAGGAGGAGGACCTTTTTGTGTGTTTTGCCTTTTTTTTTTTTTTTTTTTTTTTAATTCTGCCCTTCCTGTTTTATTTTTACCATGAACAGTTAAGGGCTGTTAGTCAAAAAAATAATTTTATCAATATGGAAAAAAAATGAACTTTTGCTTTCCTTTGCTTCACATATATTGCTGACATGCACTTTAAAACAGGCAGACTTCTTTAAGCAAGTATCACTTGGAACAATTATTAACTTTTTGGTAATTTATTTTAAGGTAGTCCTTTAATGGCATTAATGGACAGGTACAATTTAGACTCTTCACACACAGGATGCCCTCTTGCCTGCCATTCCAGAACTTCAAGAATTCTGACAAGAATTGACAAACCCAGATCACTGATTATACACATACGCACTTCTTTTGTGACCCTCTTGATCTGCAGGGTCATAAGGGTATAATTTACAGTGCAAAGTAGTGTTTTAAGAAAATAGTAACTTAAAGCATAATCGCTGGGTTTTTCCCCCCAACCTGATCATTTTCCTTTTCTCTTAAACTCATAACCATGAAGCCACATCATTAGTCCAAAATATTCTGAGAATAAGGCTAAAAGTTAATATACTTTGACAAAATTAGCCACTGCTTCAACAATAAAGGGAGTATTGTGCTATCCTTCATTTTTCGCCATTCTTAACTATTTCATATTAGATAAGACCTGGAGAAAAATGAAATCCATAAATTGCAATTGTGTGGCATATTCTACAGGCAGGCAAGAGACTTTTTAAAAGGTGAGACAGTGCTATGAACCAAGAGTCAAATCAGAAATGGAACCTTCATCTTAGATTCCTGGGCTTTTTAACTTTCAAGATAGACTGCAAACATTAGTTTAACATTCTCTGCTTTTGTTAAGACTACCTACAGAAACAGAGAATTTAATACAAGCTGAGTTGAACTGTAGTGAAGGTGTTTCCAGACTATGTTTTTAAGAACATACTTGAAAGACTGGCAGAACAATCCAGTTCTCTGGTATTTTCACAAATTCAAAACAATGAGATACTTAAGACTCTATTCACACACAAAAAAATAGAAAAAATAAAAAATGAAGAGAGGAAAAATGGAGGCTTAAATGTCTGTAAGTGGAAGAAACATTTCCCATTTCAACTTTAGCACTTTACTACTGACATACAATGAAAAAAGCGCTTGAACATAACCCAGCCATGTCAGCAGCAAAATGAATCTCTGGGCTGTGCAATGATCTAAGAAAATCTGAATGGGCATATGGGAACAGCTCATTTTGCAAGACCTCCGAAACCAACCTACTGATAAACACCGGAGGGTGCCTGACTGCCTGAATACTCATGCTTATTTGTTGTTATTCTTGTTCATTACTGAGTCATTATTATTATTTAAGTGCCGACAATGCACTTGTGAACCAGAACAGATGCAAAATATCCTGTGCTAATGAGAAAATCAAAGCCTTTCTCATATTAGCAATTTCATATTATAGGATCTCTTTATTTTTGCCAATAAAGCACAAAAGTAATTAATACAGTAATATTTTCTTATTGTTCATGAGTAAAGCAAGTAAAACTGCTCAGATTCCACTTTGGCTCTCACCCCTACCAGCACAAAATACAATAAATACTATTGAAGAATTCCTATTAAGACAGCTGCCAAATAAAATACAACAAAAATCTCTCATAAAAAGCTGTTGTCTGTTTATTCAGAGATACAGTCAGTACTCCTCATTGAAAATGAACAGTGTGGCACTCCTCTTTCATATTTAAATACTTAAGCTGTGTCTTATTGCTGTAAACATCTCACAGGATAATTTTTTAACTGGAGGCCAGAAGGTGACATTAGTCCTCAGTGTATTGCCAAACTGTGGGTCCATTCTTGAATAACAATTAGAACAATACATAAGCAAGCACACACTTTTTACCCTTAAAATTATGCTACCACATATATGAGCAATCTGAAAAATATTTCCATTTAAATTGTTGTGCACATTTTGGACGTTCTCTGATAGCATCAGTGGATGTGGACCCCAGCTATGTCCAGCTCCAGGATGACACCTCCAGCCATCCAGGTTTGATGTGAAGGAGGGTGGCTGGGGACGGCTCCCTGCAAAGCCAACTTCCCCCAGTGCTGCAGGAGCTGTGTCTGCTTCTTGTGACCACACAGTTTTAAAGCAAGGTCACAGATATTACAGCTGCTTCATGTGGGTAGGTAACCCTGCAGCAGAGGATACTTAAATTTAGCTGAGGAAGTTTCCATTTGGGTAAAGTGTCCCATATCTTGCCCTCAGCAAACCAAGCTGTGCACACTCCCCAGATCTGGCCCCACAAACTCTCCACCTCAGTAAACACTACGGCCCTTCTGAGGACCATCCTGCATCATGGGAATGCATATGACCAAAATCACTTTCATGAGAAGTAAAGGGTTTTTTCCCTCAATTTCAGTAACGAACATGATTTAAGCACAAAATGACTCAGCTGTGACTGCAGGGTTCAGCAGTGAGCACATCACTGCTGCAGAGACAACGGCCAGTGCGGAGCAAAGCTAAGCCCCGCTGTCGTTTCTCCTAGAACAAAGCATGAAGAACAATATGTGTATCCCTAAAGTCTTGTTCAAGAAGCCTGCTGGGGTCAGAGACAGGCCCAGTCCTGCTCTGGGAGTCAAATGGGCATAGTTCTGTGTTAACTCTTTGGCAGCCCAAGGGCTGCTGTGATGCCAGAGCCCAGTACAAGCCCCCTGCCTGCCCCTGTGCTCCTGCTCTGTCTGCAACCAAAGCTTGCAGGGGGATCCCTGACCTAGAGAGGAGTCTGACAACACGTTCTACATCAAAACACTCCTACCAAATTAAAGTATGTGGGCAAAGAAGCCAAGATTTAAATGCCAGAGATAGTTAAACATGTATCAACAAATGAAAATGTGCATGAAGAAGTTTTGTGCTTCCGAGCAAGTACTCAGAAGGGGGAACTGAGATCCTCAGAAGCTGCCTTGGCTAAAAAGACAACTGAAAGAGCAGGACAGTACCTTCTGTTCAACATCAGAATCCCAGACAACCTCATGTTCAGAAGACCAAGTCTTTTGAAGGTCTACATGGAAACAACTGTTAGTTGTAAGAGCAGCGTCCTGTCAGTGACACACATTCCAACAGAAGGAATAAAATACGCAAACAATACATCAACCCCCCAGCACCAATGGATAAAAAATACCTAGATTTGTAACTTTCCATTAAATACTAACTTAATAAAATCAACAACTATGCATCTGAACTAGAAGAGTTTTGAAAACCAGTGAAAGTGTGACAGATGAATGACAGTTGATCACAAGTGACAATCCATGTTTAGGTCCAGAGAAATGCCCAGCCTTCACATCCTCTTAAATCAGCTCTAAGTCAACACCTGCTCATTTTAAGCACACACTGGGTGCCCACTGACGCAGGCACACCCACGGTGAAGGGCTGGGTGTACTCGAGTACCTGCTGAATTCTGACACACACAAACACGTGGCCACGCTGCTACAAGCCATCACTTTCAGATTTTTGACAGCCACCCTTTGCCCACATCCCCATTTGTTCCTGGCTGGGTATGTTCTTGGCTAGAACGTTTATAGCCCCTGGTATTATCCCTCCAAAGCTGTGACGCATTCTTAACCACAACTCTGAGAACACACTGACATTATAATATACAAACATGTAGGGAAGATATACTCACTCAGACACACCAGGGGATAAAACAGACTGGGAGGAAACAAGGAACTTTATGTTACTGTCTTTTCTAATGAGATAGAAAGTGGCAGATGTAAAGATTTCATTCAACCGACAATCTCTTTTATGATATGAATAAACTACTAAAACAGATTTAATCCTTTATAAAATTAGATTATAAGAAGCAGACAAAATCACAACTTTATTCAATACACCATCTTATCCAGCGTGACTAATGCATCATTTGTATGAAGTTAAAGTGGAGCGTTGGAAAGCTATGAAATAAATCAAGTGCTCTACTTTATGTAATCTTAACAGACAGATCCCATTAGGATTCTACTATGCATAGCTGTTGGTTAAAATCATTGACCAGTATCCTTATAAATTAATCAACTGAGGTAATGCTGGCTTGGCTGTCATCATTTGTTCCTAATCTACATTTAGAATTCACTTCAACTTTTCAAGCCCTTTAGAACAGGTTTATCAATTCATCCACCTAACCATTAATTGTTTACAAAAGAGCCAGTACAATGGAACTGTATCTTTTATGTTCCTTTTCTTTCCACAGATATCAGAGCACATATTGACACTGCGTTATAATTAGTTAGAAAGATATTAAACCTTAACCAAACATTCTAGCCTGCCTCAATTTTTGATGAGACCTTTTATCATTGAAGTTGAATTTGCAAGCAGATTGTGTGAGTTTACTCAAGTGAGAATCATTAAAAAATCTAAAATAACCCTGATCTGGTTGAAAGGCAGCTAGCAGAATATTTTTGGTTATAGATATATGGGAAGAAAAAAGCCTCCTAGATATCAGGTTATTTGTGGAGCTCTAATGTGTTTTCAAACATATGACTTCTGTGTTATGTCTGTGTATTTTATGCAGTTTCTAGTCATGTTTGTTAGATGTCTGCATGTCATGTACTGCAAGATTCATGAGCAGTCTACAACAAGGCAAAATTCTCACACAACAGCTTGTCTTGGGTAATGGGGAAAGAACTAGCAGAGTGAAGTGACAGGGAAGTGTATTATATATTATCCAGATGAGGGTAACACCTAGTCATGGTCCACAATCCAAACACATCCTGCTGATGGAGCTTATGATTCTAAATGAGTGCACAAATACCAAAACTGTCTTTAATTATATTCCCTTATCTATGATCCCTTCAAGGGCACACTAAGAAACAGTCAGTTTGGGCAAGGGCTCTTTAAAGAGAAAAGGGAAGATTGAGCAGTAACAAACACATTGCAATAGATTGCATAATATTTTTGGAGCTCTACTACGGAGTAGGTAAAGGTCATCTGCTCCCAAAATGGAATGAGAAAGAAAGGGAAGCTGTGGCTAAGTATGGTTTAGAGTGTACTAAATCAATGAAAAACTTCAACCAGCTGCAGTGGCCTCCAGCTGAGCCCTCTAGTGCAAATTTACTGGCCCACAGACAGCTACCAAAGCCACAAAGACAATGCTTCCAAGTATGTATGACACTAATCATCTCCCTAATTGCCTAAAAATGATACACAGGATTTCATCAAAATTCATTCCCTTCTTCAAAGACACATTGTTAATTTCAAAACCAAATTCCACCAACATAGCCTATTAAAATATGTATACGAAAATACCTCCTACTTTTCAGGGACATAAAGACCATTAATTGTTTTTGCTGCCTGTTTTCCCTTGAACCTTGAAAGAAAGGACCTTAGAATACAATTTTGCCCCATATTCTTTTTTTTCCCAATCACATGGATGTACTCTTCCTCGTGCTTGCTGAACGCAACACAGTAATTTATATCCCCAAGTGGTATAAATAGAAAATATGCTCAGTCTAATAACATATGTGAAGAAAACTCATGCCCAGGGTTAACCAACAAAGCAGCAGCAATCTGCTAGAAACAAAGGCAGCTGGCTGAAAGAGCAACAAAGCTTCTGAAAAACCATGGAAGTACTATTCAGTGAACCATCCAAGAGATGACGTTTACTTAAGCTACAGCTGCATATACAAAGCCTTGCTATAAGATCTGGTAAATGGCAAGTCTGGAGCAAAAAGATGGTTCTGTCTCTAAAAGGTCCATGGCCTTCACTGTCCAGCTACACTAGCAGGGCAAATTACATGAAGTATACACACTAAATAAATTCTGCCCTTCAGAAGAGTTCTCTGCTTTGATTACCTTCTCTTGCACATTTGCTCGGCCCAAATCCCACCATTTCTCTTTACAGGCTTGCCTTTCCCTTACTAATATATCTGCCTAGGTTTCTGTCTTCCTTTATCACAGTAAACATTCATAAACATTAAGGGACTTAACCTCATCATACCCCCATGGAATAGGAAAATATACCCATCAGACTTGGCAAGCAGTGAAGTGGAACTCAGCTGCACTCCTGACCAACGACGAGTCCTTCTCCAAGTCACTTTTCTCTTTCCATTCCCCACTGTATAAGAAAGGGTGATGACAATGACTTCTCTGAAAGTCTAACAGTCAAAATTGTAGATGTTACACTTCTCACTTCACAAAAGGAGGTAAAGCAGAGACATAAATCAATATTGGTTGAAGGGTCTGTGGCTAGAAATATCACCCCAGTTTTCTAAACATGTATCTGATATCATCAGCACAAATGTTGTATCCAACACAAGGATCTCTGTGCATCAGCTATGCCACAGACAATCAACACCATTTGCTTTCCTTTTAGGTAATGCTGTACAAGCAAGCCAGTGAAGGACTATATAGCTAGAGTGAAGTTCAGAGTAGAGAAAATGTCAAAAGCAGTTCCCAGCTGACACCCAGGAAGATGAAAAAGTGAGCAGAAAGACCAGATAAAGGTAACTACACAGCTGGCCCTTCTCTCTCATGCTTTGCACCTGAATAAAAAAAAAAAAAAAGGCAAATTACCACAGAAGTAAATACCATTGCCTGACTTTGACAGATACCAAGTGACTTTCCAAAGGCAGTAAAGTAGCTAGCCACAGTAGAGAGAATCCATGTTCTGTTCCTAAAAACATATATTCATCTTGATTTCACAAACTTTAAAATTACAACAATCCTTTCAAGTATTACCAAAAAAAAGCAATATAACTTAGTTCCTTCTCCAAGCAACCACCAGCCCTCAGCCACTGGCCAATGCCTCAATTCCTTCACCTACTCCTCTTCAAAGGCTTGGTGAAGACAAATGGGCTTTCCAATGTGCAACCAAGCAGAAAGCCATGAAAATCAAAGGGCTGCTTTTTGAGTAAGTATGAGCTCCAAAGCCATTGTCCTCTCCCACAGAGGAGATCTATGAAAATGCTTACTATAGCATATGCACAGTATTCTTCACAGCTCTGCCTCCCTGCTGACCACCAGCCCCAGGGCTCAGTCCACTTCCCATTACAATTGGCTCCACCACACCCACTGACTTGTATTGGAACTCTTTCAGGGACCCTAACTAATGAGTTTTTAAACACTTGTAGACAGAGAAGATAATTCCTCATCATTATTCTTCATAGGAAACATCAGGAAGAATGTCACTCCATTGTTCTACAGGAAAGAAACTGGTAGAAAAATCACCCCCACATTCAAAAGAGCAGCCCAAAGTTTTCATACATGAACTGGCTGCCCTTCAAGCTACAGGGGTCTCACCTGAGAGTTCAGGACAGGAACCTAAAGCATGTGCAACCTTCTGAAAACATCTCTTACTCTGGCATCTACACAAAGAGGTCCATAACCAACAGACATATATTGCTCCAAGATAGCATTCTCAAATACAAGTGTGGCTACTGACAGCAGCATAAAAGCAGGCTCACCTAAACACTGTATTACTGCAGGAGCTCAGTTTCCCTCATGACATGAGACTGAAATAAATGGAACTGGAGACCTTAATGATAGTTTATATTTAAAGCTTTGCATTTGCTTTCTCTATCAACAGCTGTATGTTCTTTTTCCTCACAAGAGAAATCTTGACCTAAACCAGTAATAAAGGACAAAAAAAAAAAAAAAAAAAAAAAGAACAAGTAGACTTACATAACATATTGTTACCCTCAGACATTAAAAACATTTTAAGTAAACATTCCATTATGAAGCCACTTTCTCAGCACAGATCATAAGCCACCAAGCACTGCTCTGCTTTTACTCCATGTCACTTTCAGGTGTCTATCACTTTGCAGGATGCAGACACAGTCACCTATCAAAACACTTGGATGTCCAAGAAAACTTTGGAGCTACAAATGAATCCTGCCAACAGTCCATATAAATAAAGTGCCAAATGGAAAAAGCACTCGTCTTAGTAGTAAGTCTTCTGCAGGTTTGAGCCCCAGGCACTGGCAATGTAGAGCTACAGAATTTACTCATTCCACAACACCATGTACACCCACAGCATACAAAAATAGCTATTATAATACTTGTCAAAGGAACAACTCCGTGATTTTTTTTTTTTAACTTGGTGCCCTATCTTGTTTTCTTCTTTGCTGGTTGTTAATACCCCACCCCTATAACTACATATAATTATGAGTGGGCTATTCATGTCTCACTATAACTGGTAGCACCATGCAGCATGTGAGTCAGGAATCTGAACTGCTGACTACAGCTCCTCACTAAACAAGTCTTACACACCACACATAGTAAATGGCATTCCCTACGCTTTGTTCCACCTACAAACAAAATCAGCTTCCAGTTGTGGTATCGTCTCCAACTGTCCTTAAAACTCACCATCCCCAGATCACACAAAATAAGGACTCAATTATAATCTCCAGCAAAAAGACACAGATCAACAGCTGAGGTCACAAGGAAAAAAATTGCCAGGTGAGAGTTTCCTTCTCTCTGTGGCTTGATTTGAATAAATTCATAAAATGTTATTAAAACATGATATAAGTTTTACTAAACAAACTACTGTCTAGACCTTTATTTAAAAGCCATAACAATTTATGGTGTTGATCTGCTATGTACAAGTTGAGAAATAGTCTCTTTATGATAAAACAGTTTGTAACAGCTGGGAAGTTAACTGCAGGAAGTTTTGGGTTATTCCCTTACCTCAGTTCTCTTGCTCCACGTTACTTTTTCAGCACTATGAGCCCAACCTTGTAAACCCATCAAACTGATTGCACTCAACAGCAGTCCTGTTGAAATTCAGGAGCAACTTACCATTTTTATAAAGTTTCTGTGAGACTGGTCACAAGCCCTTCAGCTCATTCCCCTACAATTTCCTCACAAATGAAGATTTAACATATATGTCCTTCATGAGACTCTTTGGTCAAACAACTGTCTCATTACAAGTTATTCAAGATGGAGCTTAAAAGCTACTGACACACACACACACAAACTGCCATCCTTCCTCTCATTTTTTTAATCTCTACAGTTGTCCATTAGTCAGGAGTAATGTACCTTCTGACCTCTGACCAAAGCTATTAGAACAATTTAAGCAAATATTTTGGTTACAAAGCATCAACACTGAACGTTCAGTAACAATAAAAGGATGAAAGAGATGTCTTTTAGAGTCACTGTTGTGACTTCCTGACCATGTTATATTACGAGTGGTCTGGAAGGTTATACTAACTTGACATCTTACTTGATTTACTATCTTCTTTTTCAATGCTTAACAAAGAATTTGCAACATTGCAAAACCCAGAATTGTGGCACATTTTCGGTTTTCAGAGTTAATAGATGTTTGATGGCTTTAGAAAATTCATTCTGTTAACTGCAATCAGGAGAAAAGATTCAAGCTTTCTCCTCCATTTTTCTTTTCTTTCTGTAAAATAAAGGCAGTAAATTTGAACTGGACAGGTTCAGAATTGGGCTCTGAGGAATTTTTCCACATGCATAGTATTAGGCATGTGCACAGTGCCTTGCTGATTGTGGTTCTTAGAGAGTTGCTCCACATTTTAAGAAGACTGCCTTTTGGCCAAAATGGGCAAATCAAGGACCCTCTCAAGTCAACTGGGAGCACTTCCACTGGCATCACTGGCCATTAACTCAGGCCCAAGCCGGAGGAAGATACGGCTCCTTTACAGAATTTATTGACTAGATATATTTAACAAACATCCAGGAACCAAATACTTGAAGTCCTTGACACAAAAATATTTTCATTACTTCAAACTAAAGGCACAGGGAAAATACAGGATAGGATCTGTCCATTTAGATGCTTTTTCTAAATGCTTAATGGGTTTAAGGTATAAAATGCTTTCTACAGCTCCTCTAGATTTTTTTAAAAATGAGATTTAATATTTTCATTCTTTCTGGGTCCCCAGTTATTTGTGAAATCACATAAAGCTGCTGTAGATTTCAGGGAAAAGTACACATGGATGTGTACTATACAGTCAAAAATAACATCAGCTTTCATTACCAAATACATCAAAACCTGGGGTTTAGTCACTAGTAAAATACATTGTGCATTTTGGGAGTGATCAAGAACCCAGTTTGGCGAAACTTGACTTGAAATCAGAGTTGTTTTAATAGGATCTCTTGTGTGCTTAAAACTACATATCTGTCTATGGGCCCTGCTAAATTAAGGCCCTCGTGCTTTCTCTAAGTTTAGTGCAAATTTTATCCCATCTCACCATGTTGGGCATTTTTCTTTACCTACATAAAAACCAGAATTTGGGCCTCATAACACAAAAAGCATCACAACACTCCTTTCACAGTGCTGGAGGGTATTGTCTCAGTCCTAAGAAGCACAAAAAGACCAGCAGTGACCATCCATTTTTTTCAAAGACCATTTAGTATATCTAAGTTAATACTTGACAGAATGTCACATCCTCCACTGTAAATTATTCAGTAAATTTCAGGTTGTGGAAGGACTCTTGTCAGACAAAAGGAGTAATTTTGCTTTACTGAAGGACCTGCATCATAGTACCATCTTTTACTAAAAAAGTAAACCTCAAACAATATAACTGGTATTCATGTACAAACTACTTAAATGCTCTTAAGTTCTGCCTGGCTTCAGAATAGCTGAACAGTATTTGAAGTATCTACTCTCCATCCCAATCTGTATATTTTAAAAGTCATTAAATTCTTGAATGAATCATTAGGAAAACAATTCAAATGCTGTTAAACTGAGAGTAATTTTGCCTCATAGGATAGATGTGAGCTTAATGTTTGCAAACAGCCAAATCCTTTTAAGATTTACACTCCATGGAGTTCACTATCAGCCAGGGAAGAATTACTAAATCAGGATGTACTTCAAGTACAGGTTTTGGCCCTAGACTATTTTTGGTCTTCTTCAGCTGCTTGTTTTGACAGCATCTAATCCCCCTCACACACCCACCAGCAGCCACACAATCCATCCATTTACGCTTTCAAAGCAAATTGAAAATGAAACATTCTCAAATAATTACTTGAGGATGTCTGTAATAAAAATCCAAAAAGTAACTGCAATTCAACTGCAATATTTCTTAGGGAGAAGAAAGGGACAGGAAGAAAAATCTTACAGAAATCCATTCAAAATGTGCCTTTTTTCTACACTAATGTTCTCATCATCATCCCATTAAAAAATTAAAATAATAAAAAAAAAATTAAATCTAACTCCCAAAGAGCTTATCTACTCTCTCACATATTCCCATCAGAAACACAACACTGTTTCCACGTTCAGAAGATGTTTCATTTCGTGAGTTATTACAAACCCTGGTGAAAGAACAGTAACTGAGAAGGTCTCCTGCAGGGGAACAAGGCAAAGAGGGAAGCAGGAAGGTGGGTGAAGAGGGGGAAATAGCCAGGGTTGGAACTGAAACAGTTCACCTTTGTCTGGAGAGCAGGATCACCCCCTCCAGGTTGAGGACTATGCTGAAAGAGCATGCTGCTGTGGCATGCAGTGTGCTTCTGCATTCACACAGGAGAGGAACCTGGCCCACAGATGGCCTGTTCTCAGCTCTGTCAGCCACAAACAGACCTTTGAACTTTCTATTTATATAACAGTTTAGTGAGTTTAAGCCTCTTCCTGTATAACTGGCAGTTTGCTGGTTTTGATGTAATTAGGCTACTTGTGATACATAATATAAAAAAGAAAAAAAACAAGGGGCTTGTCTCTCGGCAGGGAGAAGTCTTCCTCCTTGCAACCACACAGCTAAGATGACATTGTTACCTGCTCATCTCATTTCCCCTTGCCAGGTTTTGATTTACGTACCTCAACATGAATTTTTCCGCTAAGTATTTTCTCAATTTCCACTTTTTAAAAGATTGGAGGACTTAAAAAAATGAATACCTATGACAATAAATATAACATAAACCAAGAATTTCTCTGCCTTTGTTTGTGCTAGTGGGGAGTATATATTCCAGGCTGGTTGGGTCTTTGTTGGGTTTTGTTGTTTCCCAGCTGCTGATTAATGACACCACCTTACTCCGTAAGCAGGTTCAAATCTAGCCACATGGTCCCAGGACACAGCAAGATTTCATTTACTTGGTTACCACAGACAAGCATGGAAAGTGATTTAAAAGATGAAATTTGATTTTTAACAGCAAGTGGTCCCCTTGGTGCACACAGGCATTCAAGCTTTTCATTATATCCATCTCCCTTCCTTTCCCCCTCATAGAATGGCTCATATTAAATCCAAGCCCAGGTGAACACTTCTTACTCATCCAGGAATCACAGCAGCCTTCAGCTTTGGCCCTTTCATTTCATCCCGAGTTTACATTCATTTAAATTGTTTGGGGTATTTTCAGTTTTTTCTAGTCTGGTAAAACATCCACAGGGATATTCGTGGCCTTATTTTACACATTTTACCCCAGGGTCAGCAAAAACCCCCACACCAACTCTCAGCTACCTTCCTAATTACATTCTTGATGGGTCAATGAAACACCTCATTCTTGTACTACTGTGATCTCTCCTAATACGGGAAACTAAAGGGCTGATTCTGCAGTTTGGATCAAGACAAAGCTCCCACTAATCATCCAGAAGGCCAGGTGAGAATTTCAGCACATGTGTTGTGGCACTGCACGCAGTAACAATCACAGCTCTTGACAAAATCTGTTTCATGAAGTAACACAAAAATGTACCTCCATGGGAGGTGGGGCGAAATTAACTGTATTTTCCCCATCAAGGAATAACTTTTGCGAAGTCATTTCCTGGTACAAAGGCAAGGCAGAGAAAGTTTACCTTTACATCTTTTCATCAGATTAAAAAAAAAAAAATTTCTGCTCAAGCTATAAATATATTTTTTTTTATGTATTTCTCGGGCTAACGATGTTTTGTTGTACTTTGCATACAGATAATACAAACACCCACACACACAGTAGGCCTGAGCTTGCCTTCTTGGTGATTGAAGCACAGATTATGAGAAGTTTTGGGTTTGCAAGGAATGCAGAAGAGGGTCCCTAATTGCCTTATAAATGCTTGTGAAACATGTTTTACAAAGGCCAGCTCACAGGCAGAAGGAGGGCAGCTTCAAAATAAGCAGCAGCAATTCACACATCATGTTATATGTACTTATTTGCAAATATTACAAAGCAACCACACCATATTGGATACACAGACAAAATTAATAAATCTTGATGGATGCACATGCATATTTCTGGGTGTGTAGCAATGATGTATGTGTAACATCTTACATACATAACACGTGTTTGTGGACAGAGGAGCTAAATTCAACTCTCTATCAGCTATGCAACTACTTGTCAGAGACAAAAATATTTACATGTATAATAAAATACAGGTCACATTTGTGTAGGCATGTGGATTATGTACCCACATATTATATATGCACTTGCATATATTAACTGGATTATTAAAAGCTAAATGCAACTTGATCTCTGCAGTAAGTATGTGAGGATGCCTGTGCCACATAGAGAGTTTGAGCAGATATCAAACTGTTTGAAACAGTTCAAGTAAAAATGTTCTCTCCTCATGAACCCTAAAAACAATGCATTTCAGTCCAAAACACAGCAAATGGAATTTCTAGAATGAGGGGCAGTATGTTCATATCTTATGGAAAAACCAAAGCACAAGAGTTCCCTTCTTTCTGATGCACATCTCTAAATCCACATAAAACCATAGTGAAATGAAAGTAAGTTATTAAGCAAACATTAAAACTCAATACCTATAATGTGCTTAGTATTTGAACTACACCCACATATTGGGTTGTAACAGCTTCTATTAAATTAATGTTACCCACATTATAAATTAGGCAAATTGTATGCAAATATTATTTGAGTGGTAATACGGTGGTTATCAGTTGTCTGCAAAATAATTTAGTGTAGCAGAGTAAAGATAGTGTAGTAGAAGCATAATATTTAATTGAGCACTAATTTTATTGTGATCATTACTTTTAAATAACAACAGCATGATTATTAAAAAGATGTAATACAATGGATTATGCAGAGCTGATAAAACATGCACATGATCCAAAACGCCTGCTTACAGATTAATATTGATATAGTATAATTTACGGTTGCGAGGATTTACTCCCAATTGCTATAAAATGGAATGTGACAGGTATTTGGTTCTGATTACCATGGATTTGCAAGTATAGCTGTTAGACAGTGTTTGGCAAAATGATAGTTATTAACAAGATATATTACCTTTTTCCTGAACATACCTTTATATTAGCAACAAAGTAAAGTAAACCCTCCGCAAAACACGAGGTCCAAATGCACATGCATACACACATATAATCTGTGTGGCATTTAGAGATTAGGATCACAAAATACAGTATTTTAGTCTCTTTCTTCCTTGGCAAACTGCACTCCAGCCAAAAAGCATTTAACAAAGCAGTACCCAACCCCTGAATTTCCCCATGCATAGTTAAGGAATTATATTCACTGAATTGAAAAGTAAAGAAAAAACCAAGAAAACCAGCCAAAGAATAAGCATAATCTCATTAATCAGCCAGAAAAGTGACTAAATACCTACCCAAATTCTAACTTTCCCAGCTACTTGTCACTCATCAAAAATTCCTTAACATTCACTTTGATAACAAGTTTACAATGCATTTAAACAGATGCACCGACCTTTTTAAGGTGTGCATCTATTTACAGAGCAATATAAACCTAAAATTCCGCTCCTACAATAAATGGGAAGAAAGAAAAGAAAAATGAGGCAGAGACGGGCAAGAAAAAAAGACCTGTTATAATATCACGGGTACTGATCTTCCCACTTCCAAAACTAACTTCAATAACGCTTCATCTAGAATAGGAAACCAGCAAAACCAGCAACAGAAGCCCCCGTCACCGATCAGGGCTACAGCCGAACTGTGCCACACAGCAAAACTACAGTTGCGGTTCTCCCCGTGAAAGGAACATTGTCAGTGACAGCAGTAAACACAACATTAGCAAAGCCGCGATCCCGGGGAACATCGCCGCCCCTGCTCGGGAGGGGGCTGCCGCCGCTGATCGCAGCCGGCACCCGGCACCTCTCGGCGCTCCCCTGCGGGCCGACTTCGCCCCCCGCCGCCGCGCTCCGAGCGCTGCTCCCCAGCCGGGGCCGGCGGCGCGGCCGCGGAGCGTGGCTGGAGCCGGCCGGCACCGG
>VZTR01027384.1:277386-287418 GCA_013400775.1 Chaetops frenatus | reverse complement strand
GCCGCCAGCAGCGCGGCGCGGCTGTGCCCGGCTGGGAGAGGCAGCACGGCGGCGGCGGCGGCCCGGCGCACACACACACAGACGGGCGGGCAGGCTGCCTCGCACACCGCGAGGGGAGGAGCCGGGGCGGCCCGAAGCCGCGGCATGGAGCCGCCGCGGCAGCACCGCCGGGATCCGGCGGAGCCGCGAGCCCCCGCCGGGAGCGCGGAGAAGTTTAGCTGGAAGGAGGAACAGCGGGGACGGGGAGAGCGGCGCGGCTTCGCGCCTGCGAGAGACCTGGCTGGGGTCGGACAAGGGGAGAGAGAACGAGGAATAGGGGAGAGAATTTAAAAAAAAAAAAACCCAACCAAAACCACCCCCCCCCCAAAAAAAAAAAAAAAACCAAAAAAAAAAACCCAACAAAACAAAACCAGGCACCTCTAAGCCTATAATTTAATTGCCAAAGCCAGCTCCTGCGTATGGACAAACCTTTCTGCACGGACATGGCAAGCTGCACTGCTCCCGCCAGCTGCACTGGGAGTTGCAGGATGGCAGGGAAGGGTCAGAGCACAGTCAGGCCCGGGCAGCCCGGGAGGGCTGGATGAAAAAGGCCCCCCCGAGCCTCGTGAGGTCTGGATCCAGGGGAGCACCCCACTCTCCGGCTGGGATGCTGACCCTTCCTGCTGCCCTGTGATGGGCAGTGGCACAGCTCACCTGCGGGCATCAGTTAGGACAGGGGCACCCCAGAGCCCCCTGTAGAGCCCACCCCACTCCCCCCATGAATCCCAGGGAGAAGCCAAGCACAAGTCCCCAGCAGCCCATACACAGAAGTAGAAAGGGGCCCACTGCTCCCTCCATCCCCACTCCATTTCATAAAGGAGGTTATTCTCTACCCAGATTTGCACTTTCTCATCCAAACTACCTTATAAACAGTAACCAATATCCTAAGATTTTTCACATCCATTTTATAAAATTTCAGATATATATACCCACTGAGCAAACAAGTGCGTACATTGGTTTTGCAAAGACAAGACCAAAGCCATCTTCATTTTCACTCCAGTCTTCCTCAGAACCAATCACTCCCTGAACTTCCCTGCATGCCAGCAAGTCTTGAGGACTTGGTGAAGTTTGAAATGACCCTTATTTTGGTGGAGTCTTGTCTCCAGAGCTGTGTCCCAGCCCCAGGAGACTCAACAGAGCTGGTCACAGCAGCCAGCTCTGCCACCACAGACGAGGCTCCAATGAACTCTCTAGCAGAAACATCTTTATGGGCTTCCTGAGACTTGGGAAACAAATCTAAGATTATAAATGACATCACTAGCAGAGCAGCTAATGTAATCGACAATTTTTTGCTTTCCTAAGGGGTACACAATTGTTTTATAAGTGCAATTGGGTTAAAAATATTGCTGAAGAAAAGCTCACTGTGGCATTGTTATCAGTGGAAGTCAAACATGAGAGAGCTCATCTTAACTTGGGCTTCACACAAGATTCACATTTGCATCATGTGCCTTGTGGGCCCCCAAAGGGAGGGACCTCAGGCAAGGCTGTGGTGCTGACAGTCCAAGCTCATGCCCAGCAAACCCCAAAGCACTGCTCCTCTCCCTGCCAGGGCAGGCAGGTGCACATAGCATTTCCTTTCTTGCATCTCTGTTTTCACCACTGATTCAAATATGCTATTCTGGCCCTCAAGCTTTAAAATATTAGTTGGGCCCCTCTCTTCTCTGTGTCTTATTTTAGCATCATTGTTGGTTTTAAAGGCTGCATTCAAAATTATAACTTGTGGCCAATACTTCAGACCAACATGGGAGGTGGAGTCACTTTCAAAACACTTCTCCAGATGCAGGTACAGAGAGGTTTTCTTAAAAAACAATTACTGTTAATAAAAGTAAAAGCCTAGTCTGTCACCTAATCACTTACATTCAATATCTTGCTTATTTTCAGTACATTGAACTTCAACCAATAAACAACTTAGTAAAAGCACTGGGACTTGGAGCAGGTAGCAGATCTGCTTCCTTTTTTCTCAGAGGGTCTTTTGGCTGCAAGCGGGTCACCCCTGCACCAGGCCAAGGGCTCTTACCCAGCAGAAAGAAAAAATCACTTCCCAGGTATAAGCACCTTCACTTTCTTAAAATAAACCCTTTTCAATTCTTTAGAAACTAACAAAAGACACACAGAACAGACCCTGAAAGGACTTTCAGAACTCATTCCAGCAAAGGGGTGGGAGATCCTTCATCACCAAGCAAACCTGCTGCCCCCTATGAAGTGCAATACAGAGGTAATTGATCTCCTCAGAAGTTGCACGTTTGGCACAGGCAGCTCCCCAAGCACCCTGTGCCCTCAGCTGTGTGACAAAGTTTGTAAACGAAGCAGCTTTTTGCAGTCAGTTTCAAAGAGCTTTTTGCAGTCAGTTTCAAACCCCCAAGGATGCACCTCAGTGTCACCACTGTGGGCACCCAGCCCGCACTCCCCTGGCACCCTGAGCCAGACACACATCTGTTACCATGGGGGTGGAGGGACAGTATTGCCCAGCCCTCTCCCCAGGGACACAGCAGCCCTGCTTCCAGCAGCCACCCGTGGCTACACAGGGCCTGGACACACACCAGTGGAGCAGGAGCTGGCCTGCTCCCCGAGACCCGGCCTAGAGGAGCGAAGGGCGGTGGGGACATGGCTGTAGCCGCTCCCCCAGTGCCCGGCTGCTGGCACAGGGATCCAGCACCCTCTACAAGGCCCAGCGCCAGCATGAGGCTGTCCCAGCTCTGGCTCCACACAGAGAAGGGTTCATTCACCCAAACTGCCAGGAATAGAAAATTCAGCTGCCCTTGGCATGACCTGTTTTACAGTTATAGTGGAAAACACAACTGCGGTTCCCAGCACCTGCAACAGCTCAGAACGGGGATAATAAGATCAGCAAGGCCTCCTGGCCCTGTGCACTGCAGCCCGGCCCCGCAGCCTGCTACAAAGGGGAATGCTGGCTCAGCACGGGCCAGGCTCCGGCTTTGCCGCCGAGGCTGCAGGCAGGAACCCTGCTGCCATTGCACCGGCCCTGCCCCTGCCCGGCCTGCTCCACAAGCCCAGAGCTGGCTTCCCGGCAAGATGCTCCTCGTGGGTGGCTTGGGCAGTTATCCCCACTTGGGGTTAGATGAGAAGGAGGAGTCCTGCTGGAGTATCCCTCTGATGAAGGCACAAATGCCTAGACCCCTCTGGTGGCTGCTGTGGCTGAGGCACGGGTGGACGCACAACCTGAAAACACTGTGCAATTATTGGAGCTGCTGGGGTTGCACCAAAACAGTTGAACTTCCCACCTCCTTTATCAGTTTCAGCAGCAAACATTGGAGAAGAGAGTTTGAAGCAAGGAAGGGACATCCCAGCCTCATTCTCTCTTTCAAACCTACCTACATCCCTTGATAATTTCTTTACCCAAAGTACATTTGTACTCTGTATGCAAAGGAACATACAAAGGCAATGAGGAAAAGGTGAACTAGTAGCAAGGGTCTGTGTAGTGCTCCAAAGGCCAGGGTGCAGCTGCCACCACCTGCCCCAATGTCCCTGTTCCTGAAGGGGGAGAGATAAGACTGTCCATGGGGAGTCAGGTGAGACAGGCTGAGGCCAGCAGTTCACAGCCACAGAGGCAAAAATTACCTGAACTGCACACCCCTTGTGAGAAAACATGGAAACCTTTTCGGCTGAGAACATTCCATTTGATCCAAAGAAAAGCTTATTTTCCCCCAAAACAAGAATAATGAAATCACAGTTTTCTATCCAGAAAATGTTAATGGAAAATTTGTGCCCAGCTATGAATACAGATTGGAGATATTTGGATATCTGAGGAAAGGAAGGTCAAGTCATTTTCACAGTGTGAAAAATGAAGCTAACAGAGTTCATATTTCTCTGTGAAGCAATGATTGATTTTTCTTTCTGTGCCTCATTCATACAGCACTAAACATGTATAGGGAACAAACTTACACCTTAGATAAAGCACACAGATTACATTAATACATTGAAAATTAAGTTAACATTAGCATCTATTTGAAAGTAGGCACAAGAATATTTAGCTCAACTCTGTGAGAACAAGCAGGAGTTGGCATAAATCTTATGTATCCTAAAGCTGCTATATCACAAAAAATCACCATTGAGATGTGCATACATAAAGTAGGAAGCCATCATGTTCTGCATCTATGGTTAAATTTCCTCTTTGGAAGTACATAAGGATTTTAGTTACCTAAAAAATGTTGTTACTCAATTTCAAGGGTGTATGTATAGGCAGTCTTTATTTTTCTACCACCTTAATTGTATTTATCAACTTCATGCTGCCTGAGTGATTCATTTAACTGTGCAGAACTATTCTTACTAGAGTTTCTATTCCTATTTTATGAAACAAGATTAATTTAAAACAATAACCACTTCTAGAAATATATTGATAATGTCTTCTTACTGTAAGGAGGGGAAATGTTTTCATGTCCTGCTGAAGAATCCTTTCTTCAGTAAGCTTCTCCAGAATCCTTTAGGAAACATGGCGTTTTGGCATTTTTGTTATAGTGGAGTTCATAATGGCAAGCTCTTACATGTCTTACGTCAGGATGTGTCCACAGCTACCTGCCAGGACACACTGAGTTTCACCACCCTCTGATCCTATAAGGCTAACAGTGGGTATTACAAGGTCCCACGATGACCAGATGTGAATTTGCCATAGGGGTTGTCAACTCCTCTTTTGGTACTTGTTTCTTGACCACATGTCACCAAGAGCCCCAGGAATGCACTTCAGCTGATGAGAAAGTGCTCCCTGATACAGGTTGCAAATTAATGCTTTCAAGAGATGCACATTGGTAACTCAGCAGTCACACTAGAAGTTTTGTGGTGCTTAGACTGTGACACTGTGTGACCCTACCTGACCAAGGCACAGCTCCACTTGATGTTTTGCCACTGTCAGAAAAGTGAAGAGGAAAAAAAAGGCAACAAAAATGAGATTTGTATTTGTTGCTGTCACACAGCACATTAGCCAACCAGCTCTTAAAACACTATCAGGATAGTCTAAACTTTCAAAACTAGGCAAGACAGAGACTGTAGTCAAAAGCTCCAATAAAATAACTTTAGAAACAAGTAACCAAAAAGATCTACTGGAAAGCAGATGTGAATCAGCTGTGAAAAGCAAAAGGGAGAATCACAGAACTAGGAATTTGGAGGGCACCACTGGTCAAAAGTACAGAGGTTTTATAAGAAAAAAAAAATCAAAACCAACTTGACTTTCAAGTGCACATTTCATTAATTAATTAGAATCATCACAGTTTGATCTTTTTCTGCCATCCATGCCTCACCCTTTTCAATTCTTTTTTCTTGTTTTGGTGTTTATGACCAATGCTTTGGTTTGCACAATTTAAAGCAGCTGGCTATCTTCTTCTGTGATTTAAGGAACAAAACTTTATGCCATGCTTACCAACTGATTGTGAACAATGGGTCACAGGGAGTAGTTGAAGAGTTGGCCATGTGTTGCAATCCTTCCCTTTAACCAAACCAATTGCTTAGAGGTTTAGCATGGCTCTCACCATCTCCTAGCCAAGCACACAGAAAGAATTCCTGTAGTAGCTTTACAACCAATTGCATGACCATATGTTCCTTGTGAGTGGAACTAGAGGTCACACACAGTGTAAAACAAAGCTACCAAACCAACTTTGAAACACAAACACAGCCAGAAAATTGAAGTGCAAAAGCATGGTAAAAAGGCTTTTCATATCAAGTTTCCTTCTTTCTGCCATGTTGCTTTCAAAAGGCAGAAGCACTTTACAGCAGTGATGTCTATATATAAGCTGCTGAAGTACTCTCTTGTCTTCAGTGATTTTTTTGATGATATTCTCTAATGCACTTTACAGAAACGTAACACTAGGCAAAGCTTCCTTTTTATGAAGGAAACAAAAAGAATAATATATGGCACATAGCATTAGCACAGAGGTGGAATATCAGGCAACAAAAGCTGATCTTATTTCCTTTCCCTTTCCCCCCTTCTTTTATTCTGATAAGATCACTCTGTTATGTTCATCCCTTTCAACCTCATTTTTCTGGTCACCCTATGTTAGGAAAATAAGACTTTCCTGTCTTCTACTAACATTAGAACATGGTATCTCTAACAAACATATTTAGAGCAGATCCTGTGGCTATTCAGGATTAACCATGAGGGACCAACATAATTCAAGCAACAGCTTGGATATTCGTCTAGATGTTTAATACCAAACAAAGGATTTTAACCATAAATACAAAGCACTAAAAAGTGCAAATACTATCCACATATATAAAATAGTCCATGTGTACAGTGAAGAGGACAGACAAAACTGAAACTCTTAAGAACTTTCCCCGAAGAGGAGGTTGATAAATACTTACTGTTTCTTTTCTAGTAAAAAAAACATTAATAAACTATGTCAAATTAATTGCAGGGTCCTTGTGTTTTCACAAAGTCATACCCAGTGAAGGTACCTGCTGTTTTTTGTTCACGAATTTGATCAATTTCACAGTATTTTTGGGGCATTTTACAGGTGAATTGAGGGGGGCAGAGAGGAGGCAATAGACTCGAGTCAGTTGCAAGAAAAACAGAAGTGTCAGCTTTCCATAGGCAGACATAGCCCATCCTCCAAATACTTTGACCACTAATGGATAGATGATATAGACATGTTACATCCTAGTTTGCTATGATGTGACATGTTATGGTGTAGAGTACACCTTTAGGCTATCAGCCCACATATCCACTTGAAAAACTCAAACACCAGATGACCATCAGTGGGTGTGGCTGTTCATACCCTCCCAGTTTCTTATAAGAAACAAAAGCCTGTTCTGACTTAAGAAGTTATTCAGGTCCACTTAGAAGACAAGAGCAGAGGACTCCCCATTTGCACTCCTTTTGAGCCCTGGAGGACCTGGTGAAACTGGTACTCAATAGAGAAATAGCATCAGGATTAGAGCATCAGAGATGCTCCATCAAAGGCCTTTGAGAGGTCTTGGAAAGGTGCAAGACCATTGCAGCAATTTCTCTTCATTGAAGAGATGAATGTCTGGCATATTTATTTCATAAAGTGAGAACCAGTATCCCAAACAAATAGCTAGAATGAATATTATTCAGTCTTTTTCCTGGCAACCAGCTTAAACGACCGTGTCTTGCTTTTCTGGGAAACCTGCCAGGTGAGCTTTGAAAGGATTGTAGTGCTGACGGCAGAGTCTGGAGGGTTTGTTCCATGCACTAACCAGAGGTCTGCTAAAATAATCAGGAGGAGGAGGCAAGGCCTTCATCCTGTATAAGAGAAGAGGGCTGGAGCATAATGGCATTGCCGCGGGGAAACCAAGAAGGCTGTTAAGCTCACTGGGGCATGGACTGTCTTTTACCATGTGTTTGCACAGCTCTAGCACTGAGGCACCCCCAGAGTAAAGTCTTTAAAAGTGGTTAAATGACTTATGCTCTTAAAATCTATTTCCAAAAATGAGCAGTATAACTTCCATTTACTCCCCTCATTGGGCCTGGGGTGCAATTCTACTCCTGCTTGCCTTTTTTTTTTTTTCCCCCTCATTCCTTATGAAAAAATTACTGCCTCGTCACTTTCCTGGTTCACTGTGACTGCCTCATGAAACTATCTCCACAGCTAGAAGAGGGGGATGCCACCAAATGATGTTTTGCCATTTTGGGAAGTCATCACATTTATTTAAAATTAAATTTTGAGGAAAAAAGTGAATAACCAAACAGAATTCTTAAATCAGAATTAATCCAAGCTACATAATGAAGAGCTGCCAAGTGAGAAATTTGCTACCGTGACTTACATATTGAACTGATTTAAATGACCTAATTTAGGAAAATGCATTTTAGAATGTCATTCTGTCAGTGTGGAAAACTGGTACTGTAAGAGTCAGTAATCATCATCCTTCTGATAGTATTAATGTGAATTTTCCTATTATATAGTATAGATTATTAGCTGTTTCCTCCCTAAGGAAAACACTGATATTGACAAAGGGAAAATTTCACTTTGAGTGGAAAAGCCAAACTTGGCAAGGGGTTTAAAAGGAGAATAATATTTATGTAAATATAATGAGAAGATTATAGATGATCTCCTTGATGTTATTCTTCCATCAAATGACAGAAACATTAGAAGTGTATCTGAACTATGCTAAAATATCTAAATATTGAAAGGAAATCTTACAGCCAGCTACACTGAGGCAACACCTGAAAAGCCTATTGTCCACTCTGTTAGGAATAGATAACTCTTTGTACATTGCAGGTGACTAAAACTAAACACAGTTTGTTACAGGTAACAGTGCAAACCACCAAGGAACAGCTGATGGAAGAACTGACCTAAGTGAGTCCAGACCCTTATATTGCTTGTTCACTCTGACTTTTAAAGACCCAGAAATATTGAAGTGAATGATATATCTCTTTCATGCAACTGAAACATGGTATTCATTAGTGTACAATATTTACCTGGTTTTTAAAAGGTAGAGGAACAATATTGCACCACTACACCAGTTACAAGAGCAAGTTACCATGTCAATGATCATTCTTGCAAATTAATTTCAGGCTACTGGTAGACATAAAAAAAAAAAAAAAAAAGTCAATCAAGAGCAGAACTGCCAATTACCAGCATAAGGGTATAGAACAAATAAAATATAGAGCAATATCTATCACCCCAATTGCAACCTTAAAATTGTGTAACAGATCATTGTTGGGAGAAAAAAAAGAGTCAACCACAGACCAATGTAATCAACAGACTGATTATTTGAATGAAGAAAAAATTAGTATCCTATGCATAGAGAGGTTTCTTTTTGGATTACATTGACAAATGCTTCCTGATCTTTCTAAGACCTGCACACATTTGCTGATGGTTCATTCAACAGCCCTTACAAGAGGCAAAGATTTTCTTAAGTAGGTGCTTGAAACCGCATTGGCATTTTTAGAGGAAAATCGAAACAGTTCCTTTGGTCCCGGTTTGTGAAATGTAGTTCAAGAATGTAGCTTCAAGCATAAAAGTTTTAAAAATCAGGGCAGGAGCCTTTGGGAAGGCTGTACACAAAAGAGACACAATACAGTAAGCAGGTGCAAGTAACTAAACAAATTAAAGCATGCTTGGGTCACAACAGCTGCTGTAGTTTTCTGTATGTTATTTTAAAAATACTTATTTTAGATATTTTTTCCTGATAAAAGTACTTTATACCTTTCACATTTCCTATTAGTAGCAAAACCACAAACTCCTGAGTACTACTGCCACTATGCAAGAGTCATTTTAGAGGTTGGTTCAAGTCTCCGATTTCTGAAATCCAGTTTTATCGCATACATTTCCTGACAACTGAGTTCCATTTACCTCTGTCACAATATAGAATTATTTGAACATATTTTAAAATTAGTTATGCTAACTGGTACTTCAAGAGCAGTCAGTGTTAAATGATAGATACCCTTTAGAAGGAACAAGTTGGAGTCATTGAATCCCTTATACAACATTTTTGTAAAAATTTAAACATCATTTTGAGAAGCAGAAAACGTACCAGTCCAGTGATATCTGTCATTACTCATTTTTCATATATCCGACATGATTATTCATTACTCAAAAATGACATAGTTAAATGCTAACTCTTGCTAAAATATTGATCATAATATGTGGGGGCATATAATTTATCTGAATCAAGTGAAATATGTTTTTCTCAGCAAGATGATGAAAGCTTGTCTCATTACAGCATCATTTCTACTGAAGTTTCCACCATTAGTTAGTTTAATGACTCTGTGAGCATTTTAATTGAGAAGATCCCTGTGTAAGTTGCTCATTCAAGACACATGGATGGGTTTAGATTTGAGAATGAGAGAAATGTGCAGTCAGCTGTGCCCAGCCTGAGAGTGCAAGCAGAAGGGAGAGAACCAGGTACAACAAAGTACCCAGATCAGGACAGGCAGGAGAGTTTGGAGAGGAAAAGGCAAGGTATTGCAAGCCAGGAGATGTTAAAGGATGTAATTTGCAAGTAAGAATACTCAGGCTGGAAATACAGTGTACAAATACATGTTTGCTTAAATTGTTCTCACCCCCTGAAAAAAAACAAAAA
>VZTR01027384.1:145718-277319 GCA_013400775.1 Chaetops frenatus | reverse complement strand
AAACACTGAGGCCAGTGGAAAACTACACTGCCCTTTGAAAGTCAAACCTGATAAGAAAAGGTAAATGTGGCTATGACCAGCCCTGGTTTCACTTTGAATATGTGTTTTATAAAGGAGAACACATTAACCCACAGTCTTGCATCATCCCCTGTCTGCACATGATTCACATACATTCAAAGGAAAAAAAGTAAACCACTATTTAAGATCAGCTACATGTAGCTGGTGAGCAGATCTGTTCAAGTTGTGCTCTGCTGTCCTTTGGGGGGATATGAGCTGAATCTTTAGACTTCCATGAAGTCTGGTATTGCTGTCAGGGGTGCCACACCAAAGCGCTGACACCAAAATTACTTGTGGCTACCTCATCCTTGTGACTGATAAATTAAGGAAGGTGTTACTACTGTAGACTATGTTCCCCCTGCATAAGTGGAAGTGGGGTCATTCCCACCTGTACATGCACTTCTCTGAAAATAGAGTAATCTAGGAGGAAAATGGATACAAGTAATGTCCTTATCTAATCGGAAAAATAGCCTGAGAATGGTGAAAGATTTTTATTTCTAACTCCTAGCCACTGAAAAAAAAGCTGAGAAGGGCTTGAGTGATTTGCCTGAAATCACAAAGTTCTACATATTTCGGTCTGAATGTCAGATCAAGCAATAGGGCAAGAAGAAAGAGCCTCAAGTTAGATTGGGTACTGGGAAAGATTTGTTCACTGAAAGGGCTGTCAGGCATTGAACAGGCTGCCCAGGGAAGTGGTGGAGTCACTGGAGGTATTTACAAGATGTAAATGTGGCCCCCGGGGACATGGTTTAGTGATGGGCTTGGCAGTATTTGGGTAACATTTGGACTCGATGATCCTAAAGGTCTTTTCCAACCTAAACAAATCTATGATTCAGCTACATGGAAGCATTGCTACCACACTGCATCTCACATTTATGAATAGGAAGAGCAGAGAAACCCCAGCAGTTTAAAAATGTCATTTGTATTAGGAAAAATGAAAGAGGATGAAACTCTGAATATTTCTCAGAATGCTGTTTTATTAAATGCATCCAAACCTGGAAATCTTAAAAAAGAAAATCTTCAAAAAGAAGAAAAAAATTAAACCTGATAGGATTAATTCTAAACAACCACACATTCTACATAAAGAAAATGAAGTGTTTGATATAAATACATCATAAGCAAGATGATTTACATTATTTTCACTTTGTTTCTGATTATTTATTATAAAAATATACAATCCCCGCATTAATTTCTAATTTGTTCTATAGAACCTTTGCTGAACCTCTCTATGAAATCATGCACATGCAGGATCAAAACAGAGATGGGAAGTAGAATGTGCTTCATTATGGCAAGTACAGCTCATATCCTCCTCCACAACACAATTTATTAGTATCTAATAGAATTGTAATGTTTCTCATTCTACATTTTTACAGCTGCATCAAAATATTAAAGTGTGAATTGCAATTAAACTCACACAGTGCTCTTAGCATAATTTCCCTTGTATTAATACTTAGCAAACCAAGTTATTGGCATAATATTGCTCTTGATACTGGTTGTCATAAAGGGATAAAGCCTCCAAATAGTAATAAAGTATATTTTACTGGAGAGAGAGCAGCAGTACAAAAAGACATTATGCTACTGGAGTTGTTAATTTTGGTGGAAGGGGGTGGGGAGGGAAAGGCTTTTGACTCCTTAAATTATAGTTTGCAGGTTAGTACCTCAACTCGCTTTAATCTCACTAAACACTAAAGTAATTTACTTGCTTTCTGAAAGCACCCATGTGCAAGGAAATGCTAGTGCACTCCAGGGATGATTCTAAGACTGATTGCTTGGCTCTAGTCACCAATAATTGTATCAATTCTGCTAAGCTCCGTTTTAAATTTATCTGAAATACTTAGAGATTTTAGAGGGGTAAAAATTGAGAGGCAATATTTAGTTCCTGTAACCTCAATTTATGCATTTGTGGTCAGCTTGACCAAAGAGTTTTGAATTAGAAGGGCTGAACTACTATGTGCAAATGGCAATAGGTACACTGACTTGGGATAGAACAATTGCAGGTGTGCTATCCCTGCTTATGTTATCCCTTAGGAAATTGTGAAGTTAATTCATATTTCCCAGCTGCTTCTTAGATTTGCATTTGGCTTTAGCTTTTTGTGGGTTTTAGTTTGGAATTGAACTCTGCAAAAATGGGCTCATGGGAGAAATGGAGAGCTTTATTATTTTCTTATGGAGGGAAAAAGTGGCTAAATTAAATGCCATTAAGTGGACATGACTTCGATAATATTGTCTGGGCTGGATGGTTCTATAAAAGTATCTGGAAGTAGAACTTAATGTCAAGAATTACCTTTTTCCTGCTTCATTTCAGAACACACCAGGTAAAACAAACTTTTTCATATTCTAAGTGCTGACCTGTGGTGTAACCAGAAGTGGAGCTGCAGTATGGGCCAACATGTTTGATCAGGCTGTGCCTGCTTAGCAAGGGCTGGGAGCAATGATGACTTGGCCATGCAGGCTGCAACCAAAAACCCAGTGAGGTTGTGCAGTCTCTCCTGTATATCATGTCATGAAAACAAAAGACTATTTTATTAAGTTAACAATAAAATCCCAGTCTCAGGGTGATGCTGAAGGAGGTTTTGAAAGATTATCTTGACTTATTTCAGATAGGTTTGTGGTTTTGCAAACATCCAGTATGTGTTATTGATGAAAGACTCAGTTGTTTCCTTCTAACTTGCAAAGCTGTTTCTGTCAGTGGAGATTTCTCTCCCTTACAGAGAGAAGTCCCTTTGCACCATGAATAAATAGCACTGGGTAGGAGAGGTGAATCTCAGCAGACCCCCAGATTCAGGTCCTTGCAGTTTCACACATCATGGAACAAAAAATAAAACAAACCTTCCAAAACTGCAGCAAGCTCCAGTCCTACCTCCCTTCCATTGATGTTAGATTGTTTTTAACAGATTTGGCTTTTGACTGTGACAGTTACTGATGATAGATCCTCTGATCTGAGTAGGCTGAACATGAGGAGTCTGTATCACAGCCCACAGAATCAACACCATGGTGTCTGGGATTTGCTGTGTCATTCACGAACTGCCAAGATAACTGCATTATTGCAATGTGCCACACATTTCATATTTTGCCTTCCCTTTTCTTCTCTCTCCCTTTTATTTTATCTCCCAGAAATTTAATCTCTCCTGCCTAAGCCACCAGCTACCAGAATAGACGAAAGTACTTGCATATGATGAAAAGGCCATTAATTGCCACCAGCCTGACCTCCCATCAGAGGCTGCCTCCCTCCTCTCTCGGAATGGAGAGCTTAATCTCCAAACTCTGTGCTGCTGTACCCAGCACAACAATCACTCCTGAGCTGCAGCAGTGGTGACATCATTTTGTTCATGAGGCTAAGAGAACATGGTAAGCTAAAGACTAGTATGGAGACAGTCTACATTAAAAAAAAAAAAATTCATGTATTCAAGGGTCTAACCCAAAGTTTATTTAAATTCAGTACAAGTTTCAAATGTGGCCCCTAATATCTTCAGCACTAATATCTTGGAAGGTCCTTGAGCACCCAGGGCTGTGGCTGAGTTTACCCATGTAACTTTGTCTGAAATTAAGATTCTCCATTCCTTCTCCTCTATTTCTCATGGCATGTTTCCTAACAGTATAATTTACAGAAAAATGATCAAAATATCATTAGGAAATGTCAGTACTCCCACCCAAGGTCCTTTCAGACATATAAGAAGCATGTGGCAGGCATAATAATGTCCTTTAAATCACAGAAATGGGAGGCAGAGTAAGTAGATGTGCCCTGTTCCATCTCTGAACAGGCTCTTTGTGTGACTCTGAGCAAATACATAACTAGCAAATGCCTGGGCAGAACTCAATTCTTTCATGCCTGTAAAGAAATTAGTATTTCTGCACCACCCAGCAGTACCAGTAACATCATCATTTTCTCGCTGTACATCAGGAACCATGGACAAACCTGTCCAGAAGCTGCTTCCTTGCTCAGCCTAGCACCAGGGCCAGGGAGAGGCAAAGAAGCAGCTGAACCACAGAGCATGAGAACAGAGGCTGATGGGATCCTGGACAGTATCAATGGACACAGTTACCTCAGAGTTAGAGGAGGAAAGGGCAAAGGACCTAGAGGAAAGAGTCATAGTACTAAAGAATGTGTTCTGCATGAGCACCACCAGTTCTGAGTCTTCTCCCAGCCCTCTTTCTGTTAAGAAGCCCACACACATAAACCAAGGCAGACATGCATGTGAGAAGTGATCCATTTGTCCCACAATAATGTTAATCTAATTAGCCATTTATCTGTGCCACTTAGAACTACATCTGAAAAGAAAAAGACATTCTTCATTGCCTGCTCTTTTCCTACAAAGAAGTAACAGCTTGGCCTCTGTGGAAAGCACACTCAATAAATGAATTTGGGTAACACCAGGAGCTTTGTGAACACAGTGTTTAACAGCAAGTCCAAGAGAAACTGAGAAGAGACTGTATGCTGAGATAATCAAGCACATCTCTGTGTGCAGCACCAGGTTTGTGTTGACTGCTTCACATTTTGAGGGAAAAACCCATGAGACAATAGAAAGGGGTGAGCCCTCAGAGCATTATTCCAGGGAGTTATTCCTGGCTCACTTCCAGAAAGGATACTCCCAGGGTGGATATTTCTATTCTAGGACACAAACACCTCATTTTAGATTCCTTTAGTCTTTTTAGAAACAACAGCTCGCCTGTTATATTTGGCAGATTGTGCCAAATCCTCTTCCCTGAGTAGACACTCTCTTTATTGTAAGGAGCCTATTCTTAGGTCCAGGTAAAATATTATGTGACCAATCTAGACATGAATTAAAGGAAAATGTGTGCACGAAGTGTTTAGTATATATAGCACCTCTCAGGATGCTGTGGAGTTCTAGATCTTAACTGTAGCTCCAGCCTAGGACCAGTGGATGGAGAGATGCAGAAGCTTCAGCTCACTTGTGGCAGCATGGCCATGGGTATGTCTGTATCACTGTCAGTCACAAAACAGGTACCCCAGCAGATCTTTGGACAAGGGAGCTCCTGATCCTCTGAAATTGTAAAGGAATGGGGTCAATCCTATCAAAGGGTTCTCTGTGAGCCTGTTCCTCTCTCAAAACAAGCCCTTCAAATCCTAAATCCACCTATATCTGGGTTGCCAGATTTGAAGCAGATACCAGATTGTTTTAATTCCTAAGTTTGGACATAGCAAACAAACAAACAAACAAAAACAAAAAAACCCCAAACCAACTCAAACCCACAAAGTAATACACATGGGAGATGTAAGCTTTTCTTAAAGCTGAAATGATTCTTTCATAAAACAAAATATTTCTGTTAGCCTACTCTTGCTGTAAATACAATCAGTGCCAAAAGGTACATTGGCTTTCCTAGCCTCATTTGTCCAGCTTAGTCATAAAATGGTAAAGAAGCCAAAGCCAAGGTGCCAGCTAAAACCGTGGCAAAGCCACGGGTGAAGACTGGATTGTGCTGTTCTTCTGGTGCAAAGAGTGAATAAAGGCACCGAAAAAGGATTTGACTTATAGACAAGGTGACAGTATTTCTGAAATAAAAGATTGGAATATTTTCGCAGTGACTTTTTTAGGGTCATAAAGAAGACAAAATGCCCATTTCCCAAGGATGTGTGCTGGTGGTGTTATTGCCAGCCCACGAGGTGATAGCAACACTTGCATATCACTTCCAGTGCAGGTTTATTTCCAGACACTCTGTGTTCTGGAGGCATTTATCATGTGCTGCCAAACGAATGTTAACATCCACTTTGAGCAAAGGAATGGATTTAAATGTCTCTGCTGATCCGACTTTTTCTCTCTTCTGTTCAGCAAACACATCACTTGTTCTGCTGGACTGTTTATTCCTGGCAAACATGGAAAAAATTCTTCTCAGCCTTGGAAAACAAGCAGCTTGTAGTTATTAAGAGAGAAAGAAAAGCAAAAGAAGCAAACCGGGTCACTGAGATGTCAGGAAAAAGAAGAAATTGCTTAGATATAATGAAAGAAGATTAAGAAAAAAAAAAAAAAAATCAAGATTGTCCCAACTTTTGTTATAGAAGAAACAAGCAGGAAGGATCTTCAAAAGAAGGTAAGGATTACATTACAGTGCTAATGCCATAACTTCTCCCAGCTGCCAAAGTGACGGAAAATGCAATAGCTCATGACCAGTAATAAAGAGCAATTGTAGCTGGGCATAAGAAAATTGATACCTTTAAATGTATAATCTCTTATGCTGGTGCCTCCCAGCAAAGAGCAGAAGGTGGACTGGTGGGTTTCCAATGTAAACTTATGGCATCCTGCTTAATTCTACTTCTATTTAATGCCTCTGTCCTTTATGTGGCATTAACTTTAATGTAATATTGAAGGCTTTGGGTTTTTTTTTTTAATAGCATCATAAGTGTAATAGTTATATAACAATAATAATAAATCAAGAATATACTAGAGTCACTGCAGTAACTAATAATAACATTAAGACACAGTTTATGATGTATCTAAAGTTCAGTACCTTAGAGAGTTAATTAAGTCCTAAGTTAATTGGCAATGATCTTATTTCTAGACAGGAAATGTAGCCAATTAGCTTGTTTATGCTTAAACAAGTAACTGAGGTCATAACAAGACTTTTTGGGGTGTTACTGATTGATTTGTGATTTGTTAATTAATTTTGATTGACTTTACAAGTATCCTGCTTAATTCTTTGCTTCTAGGGAGATGAAGCTACTGACATGACTGGTGGCAATGTAAAGTCACAGTCACCATTTTCACTGTGTGAAATGTGTAGTTTTCATAACTCCACTTATAAGATGCCACACTTACAAAAAAAAAGCTTTTGTGACAAGGTGCAAATCAGCTTACTGTTTTTATAACTTCATGCCTACCTTTACCCATCACAGAGTACACAGTAACATCAGAGATGCCAAATTGTGTTTAACCATTCTGACAAACACTGTTTTGTCCCTTTGTATGTTTCTGTTGTTAATTGCACAAAGATTACCGTCTTGTTGCTTTAGGAAGCTATTACATTGAAAAATAATTAATGGATAATTATATGAAAACCAAACACAGGTAATGTTTTCCAGATTAGAATTGTAGGGAAGAAAACCAATCTTTTGCAAGGTGACTTGTTTTCATCACAACACCTTGAAGCTTTTTCAGTTGCACGTGGCTTCTCCCCACACAGCCTTATCAAGAACTAATCCATCAGTTATTGCACAGATTTAAAAAAAAAAGAACCAAAAAACTAAGCATAGTGTTAAAGTTCAGCTCGCGGGAAAGAAGGAGCTCAGAAGGACCTTTAGCTCGTGGCATCTCCAGTGAAGAAATTCTTCAGCTGCAGTCACACACCATGGGATAAAATTAACAACGCGTTTACCTCGCCTTCTGCCACTGGAGACCAGAATCGAGGCACGGAGCAGGGAAATGCCAGCGGTGGGTGACGGTGCATGGGTGTGCATCTGCCTGGGACAGGCAGAGTGGGGTGAACCGGGCAGCAGAGCTGCTGCTATGAATTCCCGAGTCCTGTGGGACAGCCCCTCCCCAGCCCGGCGGGTGAACCTCCTGCCTGCAGTGCCCCGAGGGAGCACTCACACAAACAGCCTTTCTGTACCACGCACGCTGCTCTGGGGAGCCGAGACGGCCTCCCTTTATGAGGCAGATTAACCCCGAGGTAATTAAAGCCACAAATGATATGCAGGCAATTCGTATCTAACACTACAGAATCAGAGGGGACAAGTCAGTTCCAGGAGAAGAGAGTCTGAACTGAGAAAAAGTAACAAGACTTTTTAAGATCAGAAGCATCCATTGAAATACTAACACTTTATAAAAGGCCAAAAAAGTGCAGATATGGCCACATTTCAAACACTACTGCCCAGGCAACAAACAGCAAATGGTATAAAATTGAAACTACTTTTCTGTTGTAGACAAAGAGCAGTTCCACAGTGATGAAAATACTTTACTTCCTTATCCTCATTTCCTCTTGAAGTTCAGTCTCCTTTTTTTCCTCATTAAAAATCCCATAGTTCAGGAATTAATTGACAAACCAGGATGTTTCCCCCCCCCCCTTTGTTAATGGACCTGTTCTCACTTAACAAAATATTGTGGCAATTTAGAAATTATTCTTTACATTGACACAGAACTCCTCTACTTAATTATGTTTTATTTTATTTCTGGAGTTTTGTACTTCCTTCAAGTCCCACTTCAGTATCCCTTGAGTACCACTATTTCACACTATTCTGGTTTTGGGCCATGCAATTCATAGCAAAGCATTAATTTTCAGTTTTATCACATATTCAGTGTTGAACACCAACAAACACTCCACCCTGACCCCCTTTGTAGCTGGATCAGTACTTCTCCAGCCTGACCAGTTTCTCCAGTAGTAAAAAGTAGAAGTTACCCTTTGGATAAACACTTCCCTTGTAAGGATGATATGGGCTGATTTACCACGCTTGTCTCCTCCTGCAGAGCTAGCACCAACCCCCTAGATCAAACTGCTTCCAAAACTTGCAGTATTTTGAAGGCAGCTACCCCAACACTGAGAGAGGACATTTATTCACACATGCTGAGATTTAGTGCAGGGCTTCATTTGTGTTACAGGTAGATTTATTTCCTAAGAATCATAGGACCAGTTTTAAGGAAAAGCCGTATGGGTTTTGTCCTGCTTATCATAATTTTCCCTACTCTTTTGGTGTATCTGTCACAACTGCATCCTTGAAGCTTCAGACTCTGCCATGAGCGCTTATACTTTCTTTCCACACTTGCAGTCTAATTTTTAAAGTATTAGGGTGAATTTTTATTTCACTGAAGAGGGAGAGTGCTTCCTTGCTTATCTTTCAGCTTTTGTGGTACAAATACCTTCCATCTAGCAATCTTCTCCCTCCACCTGACACAGGGGAAATCCCCATTACCCAGAAATAAGGTCAACCCTCGTCTCACCAGGAATTTTGCTTTTCCTGTAATCAAAAGAAAACGTAACAAGAGCCAATTTTCTGGGGTGGCCCTATCCATAACTTTGTTTTATACCTCTTTTTTCTAGGCTGGAAAATATAATCATATAAAACTCTCATAGTCGAAAAACTGAAATTACTCAGTCAAGTACAGTTATAAAAATAAAATACACTTGAAAAAGGAATAACCGTAATGTCCTCATGCTGTGTTAGTCCTAGACCACAGATAACAAGAGCTTATCAAGATTTTATTTTCATCTATATGGACACAGAAGTTCAATATGCAACATATTTAACTCTCTTTAAGCAGACTGAAATAGTTCCTTAGTGTAGAATGACTAGAGAGAAATCCTTCACAAGTTTATTCACAGGGGTAAAGCCTGACCTCAGATGTACTTCCACTGTGCAATGCTCATCCAAGCAGAGGAGCCCAGACTGGCACAGGGAACCCAGACCCAGGGGGATGAGCCACGTGTGTGAGGTGTCTCATCAGTGCTCATTCAGGTTCATTGGCTGTGATAAAGCACTCTGGCAGCACAGCCCCGTGGGGCTGGTGTTTCACTGCTGGAACTGGGGGCAGCTTTGGCCCGGTCACTCCACACGCTTTTGGATCAGGGTTAATTTAAGTTGCTCTTGCTCCCCACACACCATTTTAAGGTTAGTCACATTTCTGTGCCCTTGAAGGCAGTGGCCAGCACAAGGTGCTACTGCTAGGGAGCAAACTAAAGCACTATGACAAAAGACACAATGCTGGCGAATTCTTCTGGGCAGCTTTGCTCTCTGTGCTGGCCCATCACTTATGCTGTTCTCTTTGGGACAGCCCAAGCAAGACAATGCAATAGAAACTTCTGTTCTTATGATCCTGCCCTGGGTTTTATGTTATACTTCAAAATTACAGTGTTATGACACTGTTATGCCACCATTTTTTGTCTTTTTCTTGTCTATTTTCTCCTGCTTTTTGGAGACAAAAGTGCCTGTAGCATTTCTGCAAACATCTCCCTTCTTGCCTAGCCAACATATACTCAATTAAAAATATATTAATAGCCACAATCCTCAAATGCACACATTTATATAAAAACAGGGCCAAATGGTACCTAGCCTTCTGTGTCACCTTATTTTGAACAGATATCAAATGCTTGGAGAGCACTGTAAAGATTTGGTTGTTTCCTAAACAGTAGTGCCTGCACTGATGCTGTTTCTAGCTTGTGTGAGTTTGCTCCCATTCTTCTTAATTACAAGTGAGACTTCAAATAAAACAAATTAAATTCTGATGAGGTATGCAACTCTTAACAAAACTAATACCCTGCTCACAAATGCCATGCAATTTATGCATAGTGTCCTCTGGGTAATGACCAAGACAAAATGCAGAGCTACAGACACATGAAAAGTTAGAGCAGATTGGCCTAAATTTGTTTCTGGGGGTTTTTTTTTGTTTGTTTGTTGTTGTTGTTTTACGTTTTGGGGGTTTTTTCAAATTCTGTGTTGTTTTAATAACTGTTGCTAATCATTGGTCTTTGTATAAATGTGGGGAGAAAAGGCAGGATTATCAGGGTTATCTTATTTCATGAACAGGAAAAATAGATAGGTAAAATTCATCAAATACAATCTGATTTCAGAAATCATAATTTTATGACCTGTTGCAGCAATCTCATTTTATCAGCCATTTACTTGTGTTCCAGGGATGAGGACATGAGCAGCACATGATCATTCTGCCAGGAATAAGTGTTACCCCTTTGTCCAGCCCTGTCTTAGCCAATTCTCTCCCTCCTCTCTCTTGGTTATGGTTTGATATTTTAATTTCAGAACTTTCTGTTTCATTGGAGATATTTGGTTGGGTTTTTCTTTTTAGGGGTGAGGGAGAGGGGGAGGAAAGTTCAGTTTATAAGCTAATGATCTTGTTATCCAACCCATTTCCCCTGTCCTGTTTTCAGTTGTTGCAGTCATATGCAGCTGCCCTCTGCAAATTAATATTACCATTGCTATGCTTCAATGCTTTGTATTTCCAGCCCCTCTAAACCTCTTACTTTAGAACAGTGTTGTGCAATAACATATTGAATAAAGGAGTAACCACTTCATACTGCTCTTGTATTTATGAATAGCCAGAGAAATTTCTCTTTTTGACAGTGTACGAGAAACTAGATGTACTTTAAAGGCTTCTAAAGTGTATTTTCAGTTGCCACCAGATGAAATCAAACAGACAAAATTACTTTTCCCTACTTAAATATTTCATTGAGTTTTCTTAGAACACCATCCTCCCTCCTCTCTCCCCAAGGTGTGCATGATGTTTCCCTCACTATACCATAAGGCAACCTTTATAGATCTAGACCTGATCAGAATATTTATTAAAAAATGACCTACCGTAATATTAGATGCATTTTAATGCACATATTCTACCTGTATAGACTGCTGCCCAGGAACTTCATAGCAGAAGAACTGAATTTGATTCTCTGCCTGACAGGCCTGTCTACAAGAGCTGTGTCTGCAGTGCTGAATTACATCCATATTCTGGCTGCCCGTGGCTTCACACACCCCATGCACATTAATTGTTGCAACCAGAAACAAAATTGAGAAAGGCATGTGGGACAGTGTGTGAAAGGGGGGCACACTTATTGAAATTCATGTATTGCTCTGCTTGATTCCCCCAGCCACACGTGGGAACGCTCAGCCATAGGCAGCTGCATCACTGTCTCGGGGAGAAGGGGGAACTGGGGCAGAACTGTTCCACTCTGTGGTTTCACTGTTGGTCACAGCTTTTCAGACATGCAAGGCATAAACCAAGAACCTGGCCTGTTGGGTTTCAGTGCCTGCAAACACAGAATAAAATTCACCTAGAGCTGCTGTGACAGTTGTGTACCAGTTGATGTGCAGTTAATCAGACACCAGCTATTTTCTAAAAGTAAAATGCAAAGCCTTAAAAGTTCTTATCACATAAAAGCAAAATAAGCTTATGCATTCCTCTAAACTGAGATCAGTGTCCCCCAGATATGCCAACAACTTGCCCAGCATTTTAGCCATGAACTTCTTCAGTCTCTTCAACACAGAAACAGCAAAACATAGCATTTTCAAATTAAAAAAAAAAAAAAAAAACAACAACAACATTCCTAAAGAACTGCAAAGAAAGACCACACACACGTACAGCAGCACCCATGGAAGTCTGCCTGTGTGCTTTGGTTCTCCCCAAAGCCTTGCACAGCCCTTTGCTGGTGTTGCTGCCTTAGAAGCACCGGTTATTTCAGCAGGAAACTCTGCACAGGGGCCATCCCTACCTGAGAGTGGGCTTGAAAAGAAAGATTCTTTGATTTCAACAGCCTATTTCTTAATTCTTAGCAACTGGTGTAAATCAGGAGATTCATTCCGGTTGCTCCAGTATAAAAACACTTTAGAGGGCAGATCCAAGTCCAGTTTTTCAACTTGGGGAAGCACCTGGACTCTGTCCGGGCTGGACTGGTTGGCTTTTTACAGCTTGGAGCTGAAACAAGGAGAGAGCTGCATTTCACACAGTTCCACTGCTCATCTCTCTGAACCTGACAGAACACAGCCCTCAGGGAGGGTTACAAGCACACTTTTTTCTGGTTAGATTGAGTCTTGCAAGTGCAGATAGCTTTTAAATATTTTAAAATAGATTTTGAATTACAATTGTAATTAAGCAAGGAGATTTTCCCCCCCATAATCATATAAAATAGCCCAGCCAATTTAGTGCTCTAATTTTTATATACATAGAGCAAATATTAGACTGTCCAGTTACATTATTGAACAATAGATAATGCTAGGTCACACTATGTTCTTTTAAAGAAGATATATAATAACAAAGATTTTAAAAAGTATTCTTCTAAAATTACAGGGGTTTTCATATAATTTTTCTTCTGTCTTCAAATTGTAATTTCAACAGGAGAATAAGCCAAATTTTTTCTCAACATTTTCAAACCCCAGCAACCCTGAGCTGAGACAATCATATATCTTCAAAGAAGTCACTTCATATTTTTCTATTTATACCAGACCCCTATGAACCCATTAGTCAAAAACTAGAGGCATGGTGCAAGATTAGACATGAGTGTCATTGCTAATTGAATAAAATGGAGCTAATTAAGTATATTTTTGTTCACCACAAGTTAGGAAAAGACATCATTCTGCCACTCCTATTTCAGATCCCACTTCATAAGCAGTCCTTACAAACATCTACTTTGTGATAAATCATGTTTTTTGAGGATCCCAAAACCCATATGTTCCATAAACGTTTCCTAGAGCACTCTGCATCAGTTCTGTGTTCATACTTCACTGGATCCTATCATACCACATTCTTCAGGAAAGCAGCTGCTTTTCTGTCTTTGGTGTTTTAAAAAAATTAAAATGAGACTTAACACTTTTAATTAGATGTTTAATTCATGCTTTTGTGAGCTATTTCCTTCCAATCTGAATTTTGTCACACAACTATAACAGTCTTCCCACTGCCAATTTTTTTTTTAAATGCTAACTCAGTGTCTCAAAGAACATGTATTGCAGAATTTGGTAAAGAATTTGAAAGTCTCATTTGTGAGTAAAGTAGGAACGCCTAGTAACTGGCACAAGCTGTGGCTGTAAAAATATGCAATGTTCAGAACAAACCCCCCCCCAAACCAAGGGAACAGTTTAAACACATTTCAGAGGGCATACAGCAAATACTAAGTTTAAGGGACTAGTTGAAAGAGCAAATTGAGCAGAACATGGCTATTACTGATGAGATACAAGTATTTTACTACTTTTGTGGTTTGACTTTTAAAAAAGCAAATGCAGAAATGCTCCTCAAAAACCAAATGAAATGTGAGTCAGCCATTTGAAGAAGGTGGCAAAGAAGAGCCAAGTTTACAGAAGGAGCTTCCTCTTTCCACCCTCCCTGGCACTCAGCACATTCACAGCATTGCTTTCCAAATCCTTCAGGAGCAGCTGAGTGTCATTCAGCCAAATGATGTTCCCATTAAGAAAGCAGCACATATCGTGCCTTTTTCTCAGCTGTCAGTTATTGTTTCTCATCACAGGATGGGGGAGAGCAGGATTTGGCCTGTCCTCAGGACAGTGTAATGGATTATCATTACTGCTAATAACAACACATGTTCTGTAGGCCAGGAGTCCTCCTTTTGCTGCACCTGGTGTTCATGGCCCAAAATGAACAGCCCTGTTAATCCACTTGTTAATCCTCTTGCTAACCTGGCAAACCTGCTCACACTTCTCTGAGCTTGTACCCATACAGCCCCCACTGTGCAGACTTGGGTGAGTCTCTTCAAACTGCAGACTTCACCTGGGCTCAACAGCAAACCCCATGGCTTGCCAAGACACAAGCCCTGAGCTGAAGGTAGCTTCTATTCCACAATGGAGACAGAATTTTGAGGACCTCCCTGAGATACTTACAGTTGTTCAAAACTGCTGGTTCTGCCTGGATACTACCAGTCTCCTTCAGAAAAAATATTTCTACATATACGGTCATATAAGCAGATTAAATTACCTTTAGATAGGTTGGCTAAGAATTTTTGCATGCTTTTAAAAAGTTACCTTAACATCTAAAAATCCAGGCAGGCTTAGAAGAGTACAGTCCTGCCCACAAAATATGCAGTGTCCTAGTGCAGTTTCAGAGTCTGAAAGCCCCATCAAAACAACTGTGATCCAAAAGTTGTGCTCAAAGCCTGGCTCTACCAGAAGTGTATTGGCCAGCAAAGTTGGTGGCCATGCTTCTTCACCATTCCTCCTTTTGTACAGACCCTACCACCTGTACTTCAGCTGGCAGATTCTGAGCCTGCATTCAGATGTAAAATTGTGAACTATTATTGCTTGTGCTGCAGAACTGACTAAACAGGCAACAACTGCAGCAAAAACCCCACTCTGTCTTACACCAAAGCATGTGGCAGGACAGGGACATTGCTGCTGAGTATTATCTGGCCTTGGATGCTGGTAAATATTGCCAAAATAACTACCAAGTGCAACTTGCCAGTGTGGACTCTCACAGAAAGTGTCGTGATATTATCAGCATCACTAACAGGAGGTAGGAGAAATGTGACAGTGCAGCCTGGACAGCCTGAGAACACACAGGTTCATATCTTGTCTGATCCCTTACTCTCCCTGAAGCAAGGGAAGCAGGTCACTGTCTGAGTGGCCATGTTTGCATTGCTTCAGGTAACACCTTAGGTCACAGTTTGAAAACACCCACAAAAATCTGTATCACACTCAAACCCTTAAAGAACCAGAATCTTCATTTCACTCCAGGTAACTGTGCAAAGACCTGCTGCAGCAATAATTTATTTACTTACATATTTACTTCAGTCAAATTCTTGGCAGAAGGAAGGTCAAAACCTCAGCAGGCAGTGGGGGAGATGCTGCAGAGCTTCAGAGTCCCCAGTAGAGATACAGACACAGAGAGCTTGGCAATCAACCCCTCACTGCAGCTGGTGACTATGGGCTTGTGAGGGCACATTGTGCACACTCACAAACATCTTTAAATTTGGCTTTCTCATCTGGGTGGCTGAGCTCAGAAAACCACTCCAGACACCTCTCAAAGTGCTTTCTCAACTGGGAGCCTAGTTAAGTCACTTCAGGGGGAATTGAAATCAAAGATGGCTTTCTGCATCCAGCTGAAATGGATTGTTTAGTGATTACAGAAATACAACCCTTCAAGAGGGCTTGGGGTTCTGTGGAGAGGTGGAAAGGCTGGGAGCAGTCTGCATGAAAGAGAGTAAATAGCTTTGTGGGGGGAAAGGCATTTTTCTCTTTTAGCACAGCTACTAATGAAATAGTAAGAGTGGCTTACAAGGAAAACATGCAAACATTAGACTGCTGTGAATTATGCAGTTTGGTAAGAGATAAAATAATAACCAGCTCACCATCAAGACCAAATCCCCAGGCTGCTTGTAGGATCATGATCGGAGCGGTGTTGAGTCACCTCCTTTGCATAGCTCAGGGAACACGGCATTCCCAGCATACCAGAGCAGCAGCCGCAGCGCTGGGAGGGCAGCCCGGGGGACAGGCACAGGCGGCCCCCACGCCAGCCCACCGCCACTTGGAAGGCACATCTTGAGTGATCCACAACTTCTCCCACTGCTGGCTTCCAGCCACCTCTTCTTCCTTTATCTCCTCAGGAAGCACTTCCCTCCCTCCCTCCCTCTCACACCTGTGAAAGGCTGAGGCTCTCAGTCAGTGACGGGATGGTTCACGGCCAGCTGGGTTTAATTTGTGGGTATAGGGAGGTGTCATTAGCTCGAGGAGCCCTCCCTGGCTGAGTGTATTTAAGGAGCTGTTGCAGCAGTTCTAGACTGCCTGATAACCTCGTTGTCACCTCCCCAGGTGGCTGTAGTAAAAGTGGTGCAATTTTCTTTAGAAGGGCAGGAACCTGCAAAATAATTAAATACGTCAAGTCAGTCCAGTGTGTGGAGACCCCAGGGTAATTTGCTTCCTTTTATAAACCTGAACTTCATTTGCTTAATTTCTTTCTAGATGAACCTGAACACTGGTTTTCAATTCTCATGGCCTCTTATTTATTATTTTTTGGACCGTTCATCTCTCCAGACACAAATCATGATTACCAGAGACTGGAGGGAAAGAGCCCAAATTCAAATGAATGCATACATACGTATGTGTGTGTGCACGTGTATATTAACCTGCTGCCTGTCAAAACTAGAGGGAAGCTTTTAAATAAAGTCATGGAGAATGTCAAGCAACGTGAAGCAGCCTAGTTAAACATTAAAAAATCTGTCCTCCCTTTCGTTTGGCTCCTGATTTATGTCAAGCTGGAATAAATGATAATAACACAAGGTTATTAGATTTTTTTATGATATAAATATGAACTGTATGCATTTAGTAACCTTCAGACTATAAAACACAGATGGAAGTACATCCATAAGTTCCAAACCACCTCATTTAAAACTTAGGCGAAGCACACCAAAAAGGGAAAGCATGAGAAAAAGACTCAAGTGTCAGTGCTCTCCCCGGAGCACAAATTTTTTCTGCAAGCTGTATTAGCACAAAGCTGTTTGAAGGCAGAGACTGGCCGGTGTACAAAAACGTCAAGCTCACGTTTCATTTTCATCAAACCTTAGGCGGAATCTCCCGCACACGGATTAGTTTTACAGCTGTGAGAAAGCAGAAGCCCAGCAGGACTCAGACACAATCTGTTCAGGACGGTGAACCCTCTCACAGCCCCGTGGCGGCCCTGCTGCACACGGGGACAGCCTCGCGGGGAGGCAGCGCTGGGGACACACGGCCCCGGGCATCCTGCAGGGCTTTTTGACTCGCCCACATCCCCTGCACACTCGCGGGTGTCGGGGTTGCCCTGGGGGCACAGTGTCTGTCTGCCCGGGTACTTTCCTATCGCCTAATCATTCTCCTCACTGTCTCAGGTGGGCTATCTCTGTAAAAAACTTCTCTGAACATACCTACACAACATATATTTCCAGGAAAGTGGCGATGCTGTTAGGAGTTCTGCCTTTTCTCAACCTTTTTTGCAGCAGAGAAGTCTGCCAGTGAATGCATTTGACTATAAATAATAATAAAATTTACAGAAAGGAAATTAATATTTCTATACATCTTAGTTCAAGAGATTCCTGTTTAATTCTAAGCCCTTCATTTGAGAAATCAGTTGTGAGGTCGATTATATGTCAAAATATCCAAGCCAATGAATCGTCTGCCCAGGGAAGTGGTGGAGTCGCTGTCCCTGGACGTGTTCAAAAAAAGGCTGGACGTGGCACTCAGTGCCAGGGTTTAGTTGATGAGGAGGTGTTAGGTCATAGGTTGGACTAGATGATCTTAAAGGTCTTTTCCAGCTGAGGTCATGCTGTGATTCTGTAATGTTGATGCTATTTCAAGAACAAGTGGAAAGTGTCAGTTAAAGAGTTAAGACCAGTAAAGAACAGAACAGTTGAATATTACCTTCTACAGGTGACTAAAGATCTGATTGCTATTAGTAAAAGAAAACCCTTTGTGTCAGAAAGAGTGCTTACTTCAGTGGTCACAGATTAAAACAAGCTAGTTAGTTCTTTTCATATTCAGGAAAAAAATTAGCCCATAAATTTTTTTTTACTTTCAGTGAAGATATTTTTGTAACTGCAATAAATTTCTCATTACATATAATACACTACTGTCTGATTTTTTTTATTATTTTTACCTTAAAATTATGTCTAAATGCGACAGTCCAATTATGTCTGATTTAATGTTCTAATGTAATCCTGGGTGATTACAAGAAAGGTCTTGGGTTATTTAACAAGTGACATTTTGGATTTATTACAAAAGCGATATTGGAAGTATAGGACCTGTGGGGAGCCGATTAAACTTTCCTGGACATCATCTGCTTGGTAGTGTCTTCCTGCCACCAATACAGCCCCTTACCTGGGAAACTGGAGTTTAGTTCAGGGCTGAATCCTTTCAGAGAGCACAGGAAGACGACTAAAGACAGATTTTAGTTGTTCCCATTACTGACCCTGTCAAAATGACCACTCCATGGAAACAGTCAGGCCTCCTTGTCTGTGGTATCCCAGAGGGTCAATGACAAGGAGACAGTGGCATTGAGTAAAGATGTAAGTGAATAAATTTTAAAAGCCAAAGAAATGAAGCACCTGAACCAGGTTTACTCCCTTTTGTACAAAATTGATGTGAAAGCTGAAATTATGCCCCATCCAGTCTCACTATTTCAGTGCCTCTGTGTGAGAATCCATTTAAGGCAGGGCAGAATGCTACTTGGAAAGTCACTGTGGCTGGAAAAGATGTGTGAAGAAGGTTGACCCTGGCTGGGCTGGGTAGAGAGCTGCTACAGCTGGCAACTAGAAAAGCTAAATTTTAATTGCAAATGAAGGATATTTGTTCGGTGATAGACATGGAACTGTGTAATGACTCTGTTACAGAATCATTTTCAGGAGCAGAACTTGCACTTGAAAATGGATTTATTAGAAATTTTATAACTCTATTTCTCATCATGAGATATTGATTTTTTCAGCTAGATATAAATGAGTTAAAATAAAGGGGAAAAAATCCTAAACTTTTTCCTAGTGACCAAAGTCATGTCTGCTATAGAAGCCTTTTGCTCATGCAGGCAAACTAGAGTTGCTGAGTCCTGGCACAGCAGTGTTCATGTGGCCAGGCCACACAGGGAAAGTTTCATATCACTCCAGTGAAGCCACTTGTAGAAGTAGAATAGGATAGGCTTCCTAGAAGAAGTGCAATTTTAGCAGAATTATTCTGTTTATATAGCAGCTTTCACTGGTGTAATTATGATGACTAGATATTACACTCTTCTCTCTCTGCACCTGAGAGGATTCATTCCTGTGCCAACAAAACCTTCAGACCAGGCCAGAAGCAAAAGTTGAGTTAATTAGAATACAGATGAGCACTTTATGACTTACCTCTGTTTTGCCACTCTTATTACACAAGCAAAATGAAAGTCATCTCATTATGCTAAAACTGTACCAGCACTCAGCTTCCTGCTACTGGTTTCTAGATGGATGCAGTGAAGAATAGACAGGTACAGGCAGGGAGAGATCCAGGGAGTGGCCAATCATCACAGGAAATTTTATAATCTTTTGATCTCTTGCTGTATCCAAATCATTTAAACATTGCAACTGAGAACAACAGTATTGTATGGAAACTCTTACTCTGCCCTGATGTGCCTTGCAACCATTTTTATGTTCCCCTTCAGCCCTCAGAAGCCTTACGCCCATGTTATTTCTTTACTGCTTGTTTGTTTTCCTTTCTTTCAGTGCAGCCCAGCTCTGGCTGTACCAGGCATAAAGCAGAGTGCACGATACACTTTTTCAAAGCACTCAAGCATCAACTATTTTTCGCTCTGGATTCCCTCTGTCTGGTTTTGCTCCATAACTTTTCCCAGTGCAGTGATCAGCCCGTCCTCCAATCGGCTTTACAACCTCAGCAGCACTGCTGCTCCATAGATCAGCCCAGGTTGCTGCAGGATCAGGATGGTTTTATGCCTCCAGCCTGCCACTTCCCACTGCCCCTAACTACCCAGCCAGTGGAAGCCCCAAGGTTGTTTGTAAGCTGGTGTGTGTAATACAGCCAGCAGGCTGGCCTGGGCTGTAAATTTGATGTATTTCATACTTAAGTAGGACTGTCAACTGTTAAATCCATTCCTTGCTAAAAATAAAAGCTACATAATAAGCCTGATACTGTAGATCACTTTAAACCAGATATTGTAATCCCCACTTGAGACAGATACATGACCTATTAAATTAAACATAGATTCCCTGAAATTACATGCAGAACCTCTCTCAGATCAGACTGACTCCATTACTTTGCCCTGTAAATAGAAATATTGAACTTGTGTATATATTCAGACATGATGTATATAGTCACTTATCAGCTTTTGTATATGCATGCTGCATTAGCAGAGGTGTGCCTTGAAACAAAAACAACATTGACAACATTTTCAAAGCAAAATACCTGATACCATCTTTCTAAATATGTGCTTAATTTTGTTAACAAAATAGGTCTTTATTTTTGGAACAGGTGACATCAATGGCAGCTGAGGAAAAATAAAACCATCCATATTAAGGTGCTGATAAGTTATTTTGGAGATGAATATTTGAAAACATATTTTAACAACTGGAAAACAACAGAAACCAGAGCTGAAAACCTTGGGAATGCCCTAATATTTTAATAAATCCACTGATACTTTTTTTTCCTGATAAAACACTTATTTCTGTAGAATTTGCAGCTCAATAAATACTGTTGTTTTAGTTGTATTTTACAGTTTTCTAGCTGTCTTCACTCTGTTACTGAAGGACAGCTTTGGTGATCTGTGAGATGGAAATGGTGAGAAGAGCAGCAGGAAAGAACACAGGCCTGTGACCTGGTGTGGAGAGAGGATCTGACCAAACCAAGACTTCAGCCTGATCTTCCCATGGTTCCCGAGATGGACAGAAGAATGAATATTGTCTTCATGTGGATTGTTGCAGAAGGAAAGAAACAGGCTATGCATATTTTATGCCTGTGTGGCACCTACTTAGTGTGCTTTACCACTGGACACTGCATTATATCATTATGTACGGGGTTAAAGCAGATTACTGCTGAGTACCCACACCCAGCATTTCACAGCTGCTCTCTTGCCTTGGCACACAATCAGGGCTTTCTTCCAACACAGCTCAGCAAAACTGCTACCTCCGTGTCTTGCAGCAACTCTCATTTATTTATTCAGATTTATCACCACACCTATCAAGCTCTTTGCTTTTACATGTTTTCTTTCTCCTTTTTTTTTTTTTTTTTCCTTCTCAAACTTCACTGCCTCAGCTGTTTTTCTGAGGACTTACTACAAAACTGGGACCTTTTCTACTCTTTTGCAGTGCAGGAGCAACTCTGCTATTTCCATATAAAGCTCCAAATATGGAATGTCAAATGGAATCAGCTGCATCTGAAACACAACCAGCCAGCTGACCAAACAAATGAATAAGCAAAAAACTAAGCAGGTTATGTGAGGCCACCATTCAGGTGGATGCAAAAAAATAACACTTGTGCTTCTAGAATGAGGATAAATCAAGATGCTGCAGTCTATAGCAGTATTAGAGGGGTAGTATTTTCCCACACAATAAAATTAACTTCTCTTGAGCAATTCCTGCAGTGGATGAGTCACTGTCTCTCTTGGCTGGTTTATTCAGAATTATTTCTGTTCAGCAAGAATGGAGGAGAAATGTTATTCTCTCCTGTCTGCGAGCCCTCAGATTTGCCAGGCCTGTGCTGATGCAATACATTCCACAGCCCCACTCCAGGTACAGTCTCATGTCTCAATGAGTCTGTAGATTTCCAAGCAGCCTATCCATGTTGGAAGTGAGGAAGCTGAATGTAATCTATTGTTTTTAATTCTTTTTTTTTTTTTTTTTTACAGGAAGCCCTGCCCCTGAGCACCGAGGCTGTTCAGGCAGGAGCAGCAGTTCTGTGAATGGGGAATGGCAGCTGATGGCAGTGGGACGTGTGACGCCTTTCTCAGAGGTCACAGCTTTGGGGAGTAGCTGTGACTGGGAGGAGCTGAAGCCATTCTTCCAGGAGAAAGTGTGAAGCCAGCCTATATACTGGTGAAGCCACTTCAGGGATATGCTTCAGCAGAAAGACATGACAAGCTGTGAATTACAGTGCATTAATTCAAGCCTAACATATTGTCAAGTATGGGGCCAAAGGGCTAAGAGCCATCCATACAACTAGGTGTGAATTAATTCACACTGGTTCACACACTGAAGTGTCTTATTGTGATAATAGATTTAATACTCCTAAAATGTTATTTTAAAATATCTATATATTATTAATTAAGGTGTAAGACTTATGCCTCCTGAACACTGAATTATATCTCAATGAAACCATTGCTCAAAATTCTTATTAACCCAGAAGGTCACTCAATTTCTCCTGCCCATTTCATAATAATAAATAGTATAAACTGTTCAGACTGTTCAATCTCTTTGTTACAGGAACTATCACCATCAAAAGGGAAATCCCTCTTCCTGTATGTAAAATTAATGCTCAAGTATGTGGTTGGATAAATGTTTCCTGTATGTAGATGTTCAGCCATATGTTTCTGGATTTCTCTTTGGTAAGTGCTGGTTACCACTGAGTGATTATGTGCAAAACTTATACCAAGAGGAAAGGTGCCTGTACACAAGTGCTAATCAATGAACTTTGCTACCCCTCAATTCATATTTCCAAAGTGCTTGCATTGAAATGAAAGTCATTATGGCTATGCCAATTAGTAAGAAAAATACACTGGGCTTTTGTCTCTTGCCAGTGGAGGTCAAGGTACTCTAATTTTAACAGGATGTCATCCAGAGAGGAGCTGAAAAACAGATTGGGTGGAGCCCAGCCCTGAGGAAAGTTTATTAAAGCTGATGGGAACTGCCCAGAGTGGGTCAAACTCATTCTCTTCTATCAGGAATGAATTTGGTCCCCAGGGAACAGTTAAATATTAAATCCATTTCTGGTTTTTGTTTTGTTTTGTTTTGTTTTTAACCGAGTCTTGGCTTCTGAGCTGTTTATAAGAGAAAATGATATAGTAAATTATGTAAGACAAACGATACAGTCTGGCAGTGGGAGAAATCTACTATTTGTAACTAATTCTAATTTTTTAAGCTACTGTATGTCATAGCTAAAGCAGCACATGCTATCACTGAGCTGTCTTCGAGATTTACTACTTGTGTTAGTGTTTCATCTGTGGTTTGTTTAAAATGTTTGGGGGGCTTGAGACTGTGGTGCTGTGCTGAGGCTGTGAGCTGCATGTAAAAGGCTGAAAATGCCCTTTTGCATTTGGGTGGGTGAGTGGAGGGGTCTGCTGTGGAGGCAAATTGAAGTAAATGACCAACAGCCAGTTAAATGTTTCTGCATCAAAGAGAGCTCTATAAGGGCGTGAGACTGGAAGACCTTGGCATGGGTGAAGAGAAGATTTTGTGGAGCTGAAGGGAGCAAAGGCAGCCAGATCTGAGGCTCAGTACAAGGGTAGCCACGAGAACACATGCCCTCCACAGCCTGGCTAAGCAGACCTGTCTCCTGCTAAGACACAAGGCTTCCCAGTAAAGGTTTTTACATTTTATTGATCTTTGTCTTTTATCTTCCTCTGCAGCAAACCTTTCCAACAGCACAACCATTTTACTAGACAGTTACACCGTTGTGGCTGCTGTGTGTTCCTTCCAGAGCACACCTTTTCTATGCCGTTCTGGTTTTGCCTTACAAAGCCAGTTAATAAATTACATTGTGATGAGCTTTGATTGCTTCACGTTCAAACTGCTCTCTCCCAGAGGCTGTGTTACCCAAGATATTAGCAGGGAGAGCTGCTCTGACCTTGTTTAGTGGGCAGGCAGGAGCAGTGCTGAGGTGCAGCCCCTGGAGCATAGTGAAACCATTGTCTCCTTCCAGGACAAGCCAGGGAGCCTGAACCGCAGGAGGGTAACCTTGGATGTCTGTGGGCATTGCAGCCTGAGCTACACAGAGAAAGGAGACTCTATCTGAGCATCTGGGAGAAAAGCCTATGACAGGTTTATTTGATATTTTTACTGGAGACCATACAATTACTGGAATACCTGGATTTATTTGAATGGAAGTATTATAGAAATATTCTCTCCAGTGGTTTCCTGCATGGAGAGGAAATTTCATTTTGCAGCCAAAATTTTGTCAGAGGGTCACAACCTCTTTCTCAATGCTGGAAAAACTGTTGGAACTCACCCTGTAATAAAATGAAAGTCTTCCAAAGAGATTAACCCCCCTCAGCCTATGATGCAGGGTCCCTCCACACTGATGCTGCCCGAGGCTGGTACAACATGTTGGGCACTTTCTCATTGGAAAAGGGCCTGAGAAGGGCAGCATCCTCACCAGGACCTGCTCTGGGGCTTGATGAAGGGCAGGACAGGCACAAAAGGTAAACACAAACATGAAATGTATGTTAAGCCCATTTCTGAAGGCAGCAAACTCCTGGTGAGAGAATATTTCTCCAACACCTGTGCTGGCAGACTCCGGGGGCTTCAGGGAAAGAGCATCACAGCTACAGGTGAGGAAAAGGGGTACAGGATCTTGGCTTGTGCAAAATGCAGCCAGGATCTGTTTTCTCATGGAATTATTTCTGGTTGCTGTCTTCTGAGTGAAACCTTTTAAACATGCAAAACATGTGGCTAAAAGGGGAATTCAGAAGTACTGGTCTGAACACTTTGAAGTGAAACTGAAAGGTTTGGTTTGGAGATCTCAATGACTGGTACAGCCTTGCTCTGCCCCCCTTCTTTTCCATGGAAGCAGCTGCTGTGGCCATCTCTGTGCTAGTGTAAATAAAAACCACAAGCTGGGGACAGAACAAGCCTGTCCCCCCTGTTTTTTAGTTCCCAGCATCTAAATTGCCAGATGAGATCTGAGCCAGAGTCCACCTAGCCCAGTTTCCTGTCTCTGATAGCAGCCAGATCCAGATCCCTTGGATAAAGACATAAGAAATCTCAGTTCTGGCAAAAAGAGAATAATTTAGCTCCCTCCACTCCAATGGGTTCATCTTAATCTCTAGGAGTGGGAAAGTGTCTGAAACTTTGAGGTATGAGCTTTTACAACCTTTCTACGAGTCTCTTAGCATTAATTATCATAACTCTGGCACCTCTGAAAACTTGTTGTAACATTTGGCACTGTGTCGAGAGTAAGGCATGTTGAAAGAAGAGAACAGGACTTCTAAAAACGCTGAGGCACTGCTGGGATTATTGACTCAAGGACCTCAGTGAGGGAACATAACACAGGGTCATGTTTCCCAGTAATAACATGGGTGGTTGACTTCCCAGCATAAGGAAAAACTGGAAAAAATTGAAACTCATGTTGTTTTGGATAGAGCCCAAGAAGTTACTGGAGATTTACAATTAGATCATGCAGAAACTGTGGGCTGATTTGGTTTCATTTTTTCAAGCAGATGTTGGAGAGGTCGCACAAGAGGTGGTGTGGAGGGTGCTATATTAGTAACTGAAATAAGTGTAGCTAATTCCAATTTAATACTGTATTTTATGCATTACAATCGCTTTCCTAAGTGTAAATACCGAGCATATTAATTATTGCATGGTAATTTTCTAGCCCTGTAATTAAGTCGTTTTCCTTCAAAAGAACCTATGGAGTCGTGGTGCAGATTTTCAGCAAGCATTTCTCCTATTGCTGCTGCTATTGGCAGCAACATAATCTATCCCATTGTCATTGATGAGCTCTTCTGACTGAGAGGGAAAGTGACAGTAACATCTATATCAGATCATCTGGAATGGGCCAACTGCACATTGCATTAAAATATGAAGTGGAGAGCAGTCCTGTGGGGCCAAGGTTAACAGTTCCTTTCCATCTGTAATTCCTGTCATTCCTGGGTGCAGTCTGTAAGCTGTCACATAGCACAGGCATTTGTGGAGGATACATGAATTACCAAAACTGACCACAGCAAGACAAATACAAGCTGTTCTGGGACTATTGGTCAGTGTGGGTTTGTACAATAGAATTTAATTTTTGTCTGTGACACTGGAGACTGTCTTGGGGTGGGGGATATCAAGTGGAATGGTATCTGATAGACTTCTTCAGATTGTTCATCCTATTTGCTGTCTCGGGTGGTAATTTCTGCTTTCCTGTGCTTGGGTAGTGATGCTACCAGTCTGGCTTTATCTAATCATCTTTAAGGACAATTATTTCATGTGGTTGTATTCTTAATTTTATCATACAGTTCCTAGGAAGCAAGCATGCTTTTTTCTCTGCTGCCCACTATTAACAAAACCCCATATCACCACCAGCTCTAAGCACTGCAGTCAGAAATCATATTACTTAGGAAACAAATTTCATTTTCTTTTTCCTAAAAAAACCCACACAGAACAAAACCAAAGCGTGGTTTTGATGTTCTCTAGTGTTTGTTCTCTAAATACTGGAGGACACAGAGAGCCCTAGCAAGCAAAAACCCCTCACAGAGCTCTCTCTGAATTCCCTGGATGTCCTGCCTGCAGAGCACACACCAGGCATATCCCTCTGTGGCTGACCCTCTCTTCTTGTACAGGCACCTACCAAGAATATATTACCCCCACGCTTTTGGCAAAGCACAGATAAGCTTCCACAAGTTTTGCAGTGGTATCAATGTCCTCTCTAAAAATAGAGCTTCATCTCTTACTGAGTGGAACCCCAGGAAGCCATCAGCACCTGAGAGCTGCCCAGTCTGCTGACATGGTTTTCCTTCCATACTCTGCACTGAATATTACCCAACCCTTTCATTCCTCCATTAATCACCCTCATAATTAGAAGATAGTAACCACAAAATAAGCAACCTGGTGACTCTTGCAGCAGTTTGGCATTTCTTTACTTCCTAGCAAGGCTGTTAATATTTGTGTTTCCAAAAGGACTTGGAGGTTCCTGGCCCATTCTTCCTGTCCCAGCCCACCAGGGAGAGCTGTGCCATGTAGTGCCCACTGTCTGGAGGTGAGTAAGGCTTGGTGCTTCAGCAGCTGTGGTTCACTTTTATAAAGTTCACTGGGAGCTGAATGTACTCACAGCCTTGAGGCTGGGGCTCAAAACATCTGAGCTAACCTTTAGACACCTCTGAAAGTCTGCCCTGGTATGTATTTAGTGAAGTGAAATGAAGACTATAGAATAATCAATCCTTCTATACTGTGACAGGTCAATTGCTTATTTTAGAACTGTCTTGGCTGGTTGATTATTTAATTTCCTTGAAAGCAAGAAAAATAATCATTGTGAATGTAACTAATGTACTCCAGGTGAAATGCAACTAAACCATTCATTCCAATATTCACATTAGCCGAAATATGCTTGCAGTTTTATATTTTGACCCTTTGCTCCTTCCGTGTCACAAAATAATTATAAAAATGATTAAATGATTTTCAACTATTGAATTCTAATTTTTTTAAATGACTGACTTGACATTTCAATTCAATATCTTTCAACCTGAATTCAAATTTGTTCCACAGTTCTTAACTTAATTTGTTAAGTTCCAACTTTTCAGTTTACATGATTGTCACTAAATAAAGAAATCATTAACCAATGCTTTAATTGTCATGCTTTGTAAGCAGTGTACTATGATAAGATTGTCTGCATTCACTCTAAAATGATCAAAACATAGAATTTTATTTTTCTTCTCTTTTTCTTCCAAATTTCAATGCAATTTGGGATTTTTATAAAGCTTTTTTTGTAAAAGCACAGGTTCATATGCACTTAAATAATGTTGAGGGAATCATAAAGAGAAGCTGTAATTATACTGTCAAATTTCTTTTATTCCCTCTGTGCAATTCTAGCAATATTTAGAGCTGCTCTATGTTTCTACTACCAGATAAACCTGATTTGATTGCAAACTGTGTAAATTAAATAATCAGTTACTCTCTACATGCTGTGTCCTTTCACAGTTTCTGAGCTTGCTTGTACTGTGGTAAAAGAGCACCAATTGCCCTTTGGTGCAACTCTCAGGGATGATTTGGGGTGAGTAATATTCAGGCCCCTAAATCTAAACCTTACACATTTTCACCACACAGCTGTTTAGGAGGAATGGAGTGTCCACTGGGAAAGCTCTCCACTGCCAGCAATGCCTCAGCCTTCCCAGAGGTGAATAAATTTGTGTTTCTCCATTCCCTAAAGCTCCCTGGGATGCTCAGAGCAGCTGCTTCTCTCTGGCTCTCTTGCAGGGAGCCTCCCATGCCATGCCATGCCAGACTGCATCGTAAGAGGGCAGATCTGAAAGACATCCAGGCAGCCCATATTTCCTGCCATTTGGGCAGAGTAATGGACAAGATGAGCTCTGATGCTCGTCTCTAAGCCTCTGTTGATGATATATAGACACAGGGGTAAAAAACCCCCATGAGCAAGGCTGAGCTTAACTCCCTGAGCACGCTGCTGGACCGGTCATCGGTGGAGTGGAGAGACCCACGCTCTGCTCTTCACCTCTTGGGTTTTTTTTAAGCACTGGCCCTGTATTTCTATCACAGCTGTGCAGCCATCCAATTACACACAAACCAGCTTTTATTCAATTCTTCTTACATTCAAATGTTTTCTTTACCCATGGGTTGAAACAGACAGGTATTTTTCAGCCCATGACTGCAGTAAATTTCCTGCAGCACAGTATACAAAGGCTGAGTTATTCAAAAACAGGGGTATGGCCATGCAAAGGATCCAAGCTAATCAAATGGAAGAAATTTCAATTATATAATCAAACAGTTATATTTTAATGATAATTGTTACCACAGGGTAGGCCAGGATTACTTTGTGTGAACTTCTACTTAAATGTTTATTTTTGAAGAAAAACATTATGAGGCATCTATGGCAATTTCATTATTATTAAGAAATTAAAAAGAATCTATAGTTAGCTAAGGGACCAGTACAATTACCTACATCATCTTTCAGAACAGTAAAATGTAATAATAAGCCACAATGTGAAACTGGAGCCTTAGAAATGAATCAGATGGCACTAAAAGAGATTCACTGACAGGGAGCTCAGGGCTTACTGAGCTGTTATTTATTGCAGGGCTAGATTTTTTAAGCTACACTAGTGAAAATAGAACAACAAAAAATATTGCAGCAGAATTAATTGTACAGATTCACTCTTCAAGCCAAAACAGACTATCAGGAAGTAGTCTTAAAATGAAGTAAGGAAGAGAGAGAGTTTAATTAATCTCCCTAAATCTCCAGGAAAAACATCATTTCTCTGACAGAGGGCTCAGCATGAGTCAAATGTCCCTCCTCTTTAAAATCCACACCCCACCCTCTTCTCCCCACTCCTCTGGATGGTCAGGGAAGCTCTTCTGGAGTCCTCTGACCCCTGCTCCTACCAGTGCTGTGCAGGTACACTTTGAGGAGTATCCACTTTCAAGTGTTCTGATTGATAAGACAAGCATTTTGACCTTTATTTTTTTGACCTTTGAGTGAAAGGAAGGCTTTCAGTGGGAACCAATCCATTGTTATTGCAATCCAAATGGACAACAATTTGAATTTAGAAGGAAAGTGCATTTAATTTGATTTTAGACTTTGGATGGAGTTTTGTGATCAGTAGGGAGCAGAGTTCAGGCCTTCTGCTCTCACCTCACTTCTCCACTTGGTGCAGTCCATGTGGGTTATCAACAGATGCCTTTAGGGCTGGGGGCCATGGGCACTGATTACTCTGAAAACCTGCCCATATTCCACATTCCATGTTCCATATTCCATATTCCATCACATCAGTCTGCAAAAAACCCAAGCCTTCATAAATTCTCCATGATGACAGAGAGGAAACTAGAGGAATGCACCCCATGTCTTGCAGAGGACCTTTTTACCTCTTTGAAGTAGGATTGTGCTCCATAGATGATAAGGAACAAAACAACTGTGACCAGCACCTGAAGAAATTATACATTTTCTGAACTAGGAGTGTTTTGATTGGGAAACTAAAACTGCACTGGAGAATGTAGGAAAAAGAGAGGTTTTATTCAGTAGCAACATATCTACTTTGTTTTGGATAGGAACAGCGGAACAAACCTCTTGAGAAAGTTTTCGGTTTATATTTAGTGTTGCTCTTTGGGAATAAAATTGGATTAGAGAATAGTTCATTCTTCATTTCTTAACCCAAATTGTCATCACTCCTTACACACTTTTGCATCAGCAGCATGATTTGGCTGCACTTTGGTCAGCCCTTGCTCAACCCCAGTGACTCATCTCTAGAACTGACCCATCAACTGAGAGCCTTCAGGCCTTGGGGAAAACATTTCATCTCAGTCCTTGGACTGGAACAGAGTTTTCCACTGATTCAGACCTTCAGTACTTTACATCAGACCTTCAGAACCTTCAGAACCTTCAGAACAGTACTTTATATCTGCACAGAGATTTTTTCAAAATAATGATCCAATGGTGTTGGAAATCATGTCAATATTTCAGAGGGGAAAAAGTTAAAAATAGCAAAAAAACAAAAACAAAAAAATTTTAAAAGGTCAAAAGAAAGAAAAAAAAAATTGGAAGATTCAGTTGGATGCACTATTTACCAGGAAGGACACAAAAGGAAACATAATATGGATTCTTAATGTAAATTGTACTTGCTTTCTGCAGTAAGTAAAAATTAGAAACCACCCAAAAATGCTCTAACGGCAGGTTGAGACCAGTCTTTGAACACCTCATTGCCTTGAGAAAATTTACATTTTGTGCTCAAAAATAATTACTAGCCTGGATCTTAACATAAGAGGTAGTACATGTCTTGGTCTGTAGACTAATCTATGCAAGTGCTTCTGCTATTGTGGCTGCAAAAGAAAAAAAATAATTCCAGGAGGGTTCTGGAAAAATTGCAGATGGAGAAGGAATTTCCTGATGGATCTTAATATCTTATTGACACTCCTCAACCACTATGTCTACCACATCAGCTTCTGAAATTTACTCACACTGAACCTGCTGTTTTGCCTCTTATGCAATTGCTATTAGCTTTACAGCTATTGTTTTTCCTTGAACACAGACACTCAGAAAAGTTGTTTCATGTTTATAATATAATTTAGTCTTGAAAAGTATTTCTTGCCTGAATCACTGCCAAATAGCTGAGGGTTTCACTTTACAGTTTCATTTAACATTGGCTTTGTATTATAGAAGGCACATAGGAAAAAGTGCATGGAAGTTTTAATGCAAGATTTCACTCACCTTCTTCATATGCAAGCTTACATTAATCCAGGACAATCCAACTTTGGAAATCTACCATATGCAACAGCATCATTTAATTACCAGATAATTACTGCCTTCAATGAGAACCTTTTCTGAACAAGATCTGCTCAGCCTGGAGGCCTGGGGGAATAGCACAAACCAGTTACAGTTTCCCCATTTCATACACCAGTCTGTGCCAGGCCTAGAGCAAACCTTGGAATGACTTAAGAAAGAGTTGTTGTTGCTTCATTTCTGTCACCCTAGCCTGAGAGCCAGCTCTCAGTCTTTCTGTTCCATCCCTTCTCCCCAAACAGTCTTCCTAAATCTCTTGTGTGCATAGAGCCAGGTGCAGGAACCTGGTTTTAAAAGGATTTGAAAATGTCCCAATCCAAATATTGTGTGTTTCCCCTTGTCCTGGTGGCCCTGTGGTGTTTCCAAAGCCAGTTTTGCTGTCACTGTCCTAACATTAATGTTATGAATAATGCCACAACGTGTGACTATAATGCTGTGCATCTCCTGAGCTTGTAGAACAACACACAGAGCTTTGCAGATAGCCCTTAAATGCATCCTTGTGTGCAGACTCTCAGTAAGACATGACCTTTCCTCTGGAAATAATGCCTCAAACCACTCACCCTCCATGCAGGCAGAACAGGCACAGCCAGTTCATTTGCATAACCTCAGCACAAGCTCTCTTCCCAACGTTTGCATCAGACCAAATTCCATGTACAGCAGGTTTTTAGGATATAATCAGACCATATGCAGCATAGGAACTGTAATCCTCCATAGGGAGGCTGCAGTACTACATTTGCCATACCCAAATACGTAATTTGTTCTGGCTAGAGGGGTTCTGGTAAACCTGCCCATGGTTTGGTGCAGGGGTGGCCACAGGACTGTCAGTCATCAGCCCCTCTGCAATGTCTCTAGCCATGGTCAGGGCACAGATCATTTCAGCACTATAGTGACAGCAAAGTTTTTGATGGACAGATGCTTAACTCTCTCTAAAAGCTGCCTCCCTTTCGAGTGTCTGAGGTTAGGATCTCTAAACCAATAACTTGATTTTGATACTTTAACTACTTTTTGCCAATTGTATAATTTTTAAATTTTATATATTTTGTAGCACTTGTATCAGATTTACAACTTTTATTTAAATTACATTAAAAGACATTGAGAAAAGGGACAAGTCACCAGCTCTCTTTTATATCTCTTTTTTTCACTGACTGTGGTTGGAGGAGATCTTTGGTATCCCAGAAGTGCTGTTTTACCACTTGCATTATGATCCCCTCAACAATAAAAGCTGAGTCAGCTTTGATGTTCTGGTGTTAATTGTTACAGTACATTGTGTCCCACAAGACAGACTAAGGCACAAGTGGTACATAATGAAAAGAAAAACACCAGGACACTTGAAGGACGTGTTGATACAATAAAAGGGAGAACAGGCAAGTGAGCCACATCTGCTCCTGACATTTGGATTAGTTGATCAGTGATTAATACATAAAATAGTATGTATTGAGTTTGAATAAACAGATAATTGAACAATAGTCCACCCAAAAGTGCAAGGCAGAAATTAAGTCTGGCCAGCCAATAGGGATAGGGCTGGAAAACATCACAAGGCACCTGACTTTTTCAGTGCTTTCTTTCCAGTATTTCCCATGTCACAGGTTTCAAATAAATCCCTCGAATGGGATAAAAAGTTCAATTGCCAAAATTTTTTGCTAACTGAAATCAGAAAACCATAAAGCTGATTCAAGTTAATTCAATATTTTAGTTACAGTCTTTTCCTGTTACTCTGTTCTACTTCAGTTTAAGCCAATCCCCCAAATTTCATAATAGAAAGTCATCAGTAGTAGGGATATATTTTGACAGGAATGTTTTGAGTTCTGAAATTCCATAAAAATGGATTTCTTTCCAAAACATTTTGGATTTGATACATTGGCATCTCTCAAGGATGTGAAATGAAATAAAACCCTTTCTGCAAATCATCCACCCTACACAGTCCCTCATAAAGCAGAGAGCAGCATCTGTGGGACCTCAATCCTTCTGCACAGGAATGCACAGTGCAGACACCAGTTCATCCCTTGCCCAAAACAACAGGAGAAAATAGCAGAGGTTCTATTTAGCAGTGTGTTCAGCTAAATAGAAGTTTTACCAGCATTTTTTTTTTTTTCTAGGTGATACATTGATTCATGCCCACCCTCTCTGAGGATCTTCCTAATCCCTTTACAGGTTCAAGCTCATTTCTGATGAGGACTGGAAATATCCCTGTGCGTGGCCCATTTGCACCTTTCCCCCTAAAGGCTGTGCCCTGTGGAGCAGCTCAAGCAGCAGCACAAACGTGGTGCTGCTGTGCCTGCCATGGCCTCACAGCCCACACATGAAACAACTCCCTGTCCCCCAGGTCTTTTATCCACCCACAGCCACGTGTCACCTTTCTCAGCCAAATTCTTCACCTACAGCTTAAAAAAAACCCATAAAAGCAGACATCTGCAATAGCTTAGCCTACCTGGCATGACACAATCAGTAATGGCCACTGGCTCCTAACTCATCAGAGCACACTCCATTTCCATGTAATTGAGAAGCTGAGTAAGTTTGCACAGATTATATGGCTGGTTTAATGAAGTTTAGTAAAATGAGCTCATTAATGCAGCTTTCAAAGGAACTTCCATTTTCTACATGGCAAGGCATGATTTTACAATCTTTCAGCACTAACATTAAAATCTCTCCGATTCTGCCATGCTGCCAAATCACAGAGTGCACGTGGAAACTCCAGAAGTTCCTCTAATTGCTTGTAAAATGCAATTACCATCCCCTGCTTATGTGAGATGGGGCTGTGACTGGCATTTCCCTAACTGTGGATGGGATCTGCTGCTTTTCCTCCCATTTATTTGTTTCAAAATACAATGAGGGATGCAGAACTTAAAAAAAAATATTAGGATGATATTCAAATAGTTTCTAATGATATCACATACATACACACAGACCTCCACGGTTTTTCAAGCACCCCTAGTTGGGTACTTAGGGTATGATTTCTAATTTCTATCCCACAGTTGTTTTATCACAGCATTTGAAATCTCCCAAGGTGCTTTTGAAAAGAGGTGTTTTCTTAGACTGTCAGCACAGCACTTCAGAAATGCAAGCAGGTGCTGCTGTGGAGGGGAGCAGGCAAACCACACACTGGAGTAAAATATCAAGCACAAGGATTTCTCACGACTCTCTAAGATACCCAGAAGTCAATTAACCTGCTTATAGCTTGTCATACAAAAACCCAATCCATTGTTTTGATCAGAATCAAATTAATTTTTTCATCACTCTCAGTGGCATGATAACACTTGTGAAGTTGTTTGTTATCAGGACAGGAAATGCCCATTGGAATGATAAAATGTGTCATCAGATCATTGGCCTAGGTATCTGCCATATTTTATTTGAAGCATGAAGCCAGCTGGAGGTGGCTGAATCTCTCCAGACAGCTGTTTTAAAACAAAGCCCATCTAGCTGCATGTAATGTAAATCAAGATAAGGCAGGGAGCTCAACAGTTTTGGAGATAGCCATTGTAGGGCCTCACATCATGTCAATATGGAAAACAACAAAAGAAAAGAATGAGGGAGAAGAAAAGGATTGTATTTGAGAGAAGTTTATTTTCTTGCCAACAGCAGGCAAACAGATGGGCAGAGATGGTGGCAGAAAGCTGGCTCCTAGTCTTTTTCTCATTCCTTCTTGCCATAAAATTGAGACATTAACACACCTGTGCATTAATGAAAAAAATAAATCCAACAATGGAAATGGAAAAGAGGCTTAATGAGGTTTCTTTGAGGTAATTGACAGTGCTCGACTTTCAGAAAATTTGAAAGCCACTTGTAAGGACATCCCATGTGCAGTCTCTGTGTGCCCTGATAGCCAACCAAACACATGGCAGAGGCACCAGGCAACTGGGGTGTTCCTTCTCTCCCCTCTTGAAAGGGGACCAGTCTCTATGCAGATCCCCCTTCACTTGAAGAAGGTATCACCCTGAAGCCCCTTTTCCTTCTGTTGTGTCCCACAGGAGCCAGGAAAGCCACCTGGCAGGGGAAGGAGTCTCGTCCTCAGGAGCAAAACCGACCAAAGACAAGAACGGAAAAGAGCACTTTTTCTTTTGCATTAAAAAAGAACTGTACTCCCCTCAATGTTCTTTGGCTAAAATCCTGGGGTCGAAGGGATAGCCAGTTCACATTGCAAAAGGTAGTAATTATCTTTAGCTTTCCAAATAGGCATCAATCACTGCTTAATTAAGGCCACAAAGTAAATGGGCACCACTAGACTTCTCCAGAGAGGAAAAGCTCATGTTGTGTATAGTTATTTCCTTTTTCTAACATGTGCTTTAGTTTACATCCACATACAGGGGCTTGGGCTGACAAATAACATCATTACTGGAAAAGAGTAAACAGCTCACAGAGAATAATTTACATGATTTAATACAGCTTCACTTTCTGTTCATAGAGCATATGTAAACAGACTGATTTTCTCCAATTATTCAATTGAATTAACTTGACAATATGTGTATATATTAACTTGTTTACAGTCTTTTACTTTGAGGATCAGCTATAAAACTCAATATTTGAGATTTAAAGTTTGGTTTTCTGTTGGTCATTTTAATCACAAGAAAGTATTTCTATTTCCTCTTTAGACAGTCTCGTAGTAAAGGATGAGGAATCACCTTTCCCACATTTACTCAGCACCCCAAGGAATTCAGTTCCAGTCCTCCCTAGAATATGTGCATACTGCCATAAACTGAATTTATGAGAACAACTATGGAACTCCTACGAATTTGAATTTCACCATGTCCTGGCATTATGGCATCTATGGGTCTATAACCATAAGAGTTAAAAGAGTTACAAAGCAAACAGTAGGAATATGCTGAACACTGAAAGGATTCAATGCCTCTAATATTCATACTCCTCTTTATTTGTTAAAAGGAATAAAATGTGGTACTGTTGTTGGAAAAAAATGCAGCCTTTCTCATAAAAAGCCATTCAATCAGTCACTGAAAACCACATAACAGTAAGCCATTATAAAACAAAATAGATTTTAAATTATTCTCCAATGACCAAGACAACTAGCATTTTATTTCCTGAAACATCTTTGACATTTCTGCTTTTTTCTTAGAACTTAGCAATGAAACTGTATCTAATATTTTTTCTAATCTCTTAAATTTCAAAATCATGAAAGGAAAGAGTTTCCCAGCTATCTTAGGTTCTCTTACGTTTCTGCCAATGGCAGAAAAATTATGAGGATTGAAAGCATAGTGCTAAAGATGATCCCTTCCTGTACATCAACACCCCCTGAAAAACACAGAGAATTCTCCTGAATAACCTTGTGTTTGTTACTCTCCCTGCTTTTGCTGAAGATCTTTGAATAAATGGTGGAGGAGAAATCAAGAGAGAAAACAGACTCTACAGTGCTGATGGCATTAAGCCTCAGAGATTAGTTAGAGTTTATCTGAGCACAGATGGTGATCCCCCAGAGGAGCCTTGGACCTTGGTGCCTCTAAGTGTTATGCAAACACAGCACAGAGATGGTGGCTGTCCCCAAGGGCTTCTGAGTAATCTCTTTCTGTACAATTACCCTCATTCAAGTTCATTTGTAGCTTAAAGCGTTGTTCAGCATGAACAGGAACCTCAGCCTGAACTTCCACAAAGTGAGAACAGAGCTCTTCGTTTGGTGATTATGTTATTAGTACTAATATTACAACTGTTACTGTTGTTGTTGTTGTTGTTATTATTATTATTATTATTATTATTATTATTATTATTATTATTATTATTATTTCACTGGATGGAAAAGGCTAAGGGAGATGGGGATTGGTGGGAAGGTCACCCTCAGTTTGGATGCTCCCTATCCCAATTCAGCACAAGCAGGCCACTGCCATAGCTGCAGGCAGCAACGTTCAGGAACAGTGTAGAGTGGGTAAAAATGCACAGTAGATGACCATTTCCAGATGGAAAATTTTAGCTGGGCATTTCAGGTTGGATTGTAACTGCTTCATTCCAAACAGTGGGTGAACACTGCTTGTGACCTTGCAATGACCGTGGCCCCTCTTTCCACTGAATTGGGAAACTCCCTTCCTTGCACAATATAAAACTAACTGGAGAGGAGGTTCCAAGTTTTCACCTCATTAGCTATTCTGGTGGAAAGCAGCTGTATAAAGAAATATATATGAAATCCAGGTGTGAAGTATTTCAGTGTCACAAGGCAGTTTCTAACTAGGCATTCATCATGCATTAAAATTGCAATTTCAAGATCACTACTAAACCAAACAAAAAGGAACATCTTTGAGTGTGTGTATTTTAATAGCCCCACTTGTAGAAAATGTTGGTAATGATTTTGAGAGAATGGACAATTTTCTTTAACTCCCTGGTTTCTCCTCTCTCTCAGCTGCTTCTTCTATTTCTCTCTTTCTGTTCAGCACCAATTTGCTGATTTGCAATCCCCAAAGACATGTGTTTTCTCTTCTTATTTTACTCCAATTTTGGCTGGACCTCAAACCAAAGCCTGTGTGTTCTCTGCTTGGAGATTCATTATTAAGTACAGTCTAGTGCTTCTTGCATCCTGCCTTTTATTTTTCCCAGGCCTAAATCCACAGAGGGACTAATAAGCCTGAAGTGGAACATGGGTGGAATTTAGGCACTTATGTAGAAGAGCATAATTCCTAAAACGTCCTACATAAAGCCTAGCTGGAGTCCCCAGATATCTAAATTTGCATTTCTAAAGTCCATAGGCATTTAGCTTGCCTGTCAAGAAGCGTTGCCCTCCCAGAACAGCTCAGAAAGTTGGTGCCTCGTCTGCTCAGGGGCTCTCCAGTTTGTCAGCCCCAAGTCCAAATCACTGCAGGAGCTGGAGGCAGACACCCAGCCCGAGCTGAGTGTGCACAGATGCAAAGGAGCTGCACACAAAGCCCAGCAGGGAGGGCAGCTTTCCTTCAGCTGGGGGGTGCTGTCTGTCTTGCCTCCCCTGGCTCTGCTCGGCCTCTGGCATGGCACGCAGGAGGTCCAGGTTAAACAGCCTTCCAGGAAATGGAGTTTAAAACCCTCTCTCCCACCTTGCAATAGTACCAGTGCCTCTTCTGGGCTCTGGGACTCCCCACTCTTAAAGCTGAACTTGCAACTCCATGCAGGAAAACACTTCCAGTTCCCTGTTCCAAAGGAAGAAAACTGAAACGTGTGTGACTCAGGTACCCTGAACAGGGGGAGGATTTTTAGTCTGTACTCCCAACATTTTTCAGACATTTTACATCAGATTATCTTTGGAAAGGGTAGAATAAAATTACATAGGACTTGCTTGAAGCACAGAGTGCCCACACCACCTTGGGGAGCTCAGACACATTCCTGACAATCTCAGTTGAGGGCTGGTGTAAGTAACTTTTGCTCAGTGAACACCCTTCTGAGCTGCCCATCCTTGCCTTTACAAAGCATTATTAAGACTTCAGTTGAGATTCCCAGCTTCCACACAGATGGTCAGGCCCTCTAAAGCTATGTGCAGTGATGACAAGCATCCAAGATGGAAAACACTCATAGGGATGAAGTTCAGTACCATTTCTGTCTCCAGGTGAGCATCATTTTACTGTTCTCAATCAACAAATCAGAAAGGAAAATGTAAATGATCTCTCTCTCCCCAGTACATGGCCTAAGATGGACAAAAGTCTCACTCAAAAAATAGCAGGCACTCTGTGTCTATCACCAGATGGGCAGGCACATCTGGTTGCTGAGGGCAGATGTTTTGGGGTGCAGGTGTTTGGAGCAGATGCCTGCCTGACCTGTATGTTCTGGTGACTGGGAGCTGAGCTGTACTGCATGTATGGCAGATAAGGATAGATACAGCCAGGATATTCATTAATGCTTCCTCTGAGAACATGACAGAAAATAGGAAATTAGTAAATTGCCCTCTGACACAGTGTAAAGTTGTAAGTATTCAATCCACACGTTTTAGGAGCTTGTTGACAAGCTGGAAATGATCCAGAAACACTTTTGCAAAGATTTCAGGAGTGCAGAATTCCTCCTGCTGTTGGATACTCCAGAAGCTCTGTCTGTTTAGGTTGTGCCACAGAAGGTCAGTGGATGATTCACTCATGCTCTCTAAGTAAGGAAGACTAATCCTTATTAGGGAAAAAGCATCAGGGGAAACACAGAAATTAGGTTTTCATGTAGAGAGGAAAGAATTTTTTATGTTTTTGGTAATAAATAGTGACAATGAAGAGATATGGCAGTGTATCCACAGCTGGATCTTCAGCATCTGAATTGTTTAGGTATGTCTGTTCTCTGGGATGTTGTCTCAGACAATATGAGAGCAAAGACTGGACACAGAAATTAATGGGGGCAAGTCTATGGCTCTGTGGTGCCACATGACCTTAAGGTCTTCTCAGTAGTTCAAGCTATTTTTAAGAACTTATGCATCTTTTGGGAGAAATCCTCAATTATTTGCACCACTATGCAGTATTTTTTCTGTCACAGTTTTACTTTTAATCTTTCAGCAAAACATATGATTTTCCATCTTGTTCTCCAAGACTGTCTTTTTGGCAGGGATTGCCAGAGTTTTTTATCCTCTAAGGATGTCAGAAGGTTCTGCATTTTGTCAAACTTTGTGGTAAATAACTCAAACATTTACTTTCCTGTTTTGCTGGCTGCTTCACAGATAGAGTGCAGGAACTTTTCTCCAAGCCAGTATATCATGTCCTGGTCCTGTAAGGCAGTACTAGGAATAATTTGAATGGTTTCTATGGCAGTGAACAAGGCATCATTTCAAAGAGTAAGACTGGCAGAGTCATTAGTGGCTGTGCTTAGACAGGATGGTGGTCAAACATTCACCCTGAGGATTTCTGCTCTGCTGCCCATCTCTGGTGCAGACACATCCTTGTGCCCTGCTGAGGCAGCCACCACCTCTCACTGCTGTCACCCTCCCTCTGGCAGTGTCACACCTGCTGCCTGTGTCACACAAGTTGCACACACTGTGTAATACAGATCACACACACAACAAACCACAAGCGTGCCAATAGGAGGGGGACACCAGTGGTGAATTAAAAGAAGATAGAACTCTGTGTTGTATCTAATTTGTTCCCAAAATTTCTGCTCCAGAGCCACAAGTGCAAGCCCCAATGCATCATTTCCTGAGCAAGAAACAATGCACTTCCAGATAACTCTGCAAAGCAGTAATGAAGATAAAATTTAATTTATTTCAATTAAGAAGGTTTATGAGTTATTACTTACAAGCTTTGCTAGCAGCCATAAGGATGATTGCCACTATCTGAGGCTTTTTTTGAGCTCCAGCTGAGCACAGAAGCAGAGAGTTTTGAAAAGCTACCTGACTGATGTGTTGAGCTCCTGGATTTCTACCATGCTAGGACTGAGTGATCTTACAGCTTAGTAATGACAGGAATGATTACCTCTCAGGATGGATGTAATGCTACATTTCAGGGCTTAGGTGCATAACTGCTTTCCTCTTATTATATCTCCCTTTTGTGCTCCATGTATTCCAGTCAATGGCACTGCAATTTCCCAAGCAACTCCTGCTTTCATAAGGAGCCTGGCTAATGACTCTGCCTTGCCTCATTTTCTCCCCAACAAAACAAATAGCTCCCCTGCCCTAACCAAAGCCTGGTTTTATTTTCCCTCCTTTATATTTGTGCTTTCTGTGATGGACCTTAAAGATACAGCTGTTTTCAAAATGTGGTGAATTTGGTGCTGAGGAAAAGCTCCACTCCCTCATGCCACAGTACCAGAGCTACCCCTGGGACCCCGGTGCTGGGCTCTGCTCTCTGCAGCACAGTGCCCCAGCAGTGCCCAGCTGTTACTGGGAGGAACCAGGCAGCACAAAGGTGGATAATTAACTGCAGCATGTTGTGGGGACTGAAGTCAGAGCCTCAGACATGTGGGCCTTGGGACATGAAGGGCTTCTAATCTGCACACCCTGGTAAACTGAGGCAGGTGAGCTGCACAGGACAGTCACCAGCCCCAAACTGAAGTCTGTGTAAAAGCTGTGATCATGTCAGACTTGGATCTGACACTTGGCATGAAACACCCTTCACCTCAGCCATCCTGCAGTGTCAGATATTCCAAATACCCTGATACTGCTGCCTCACTTTTTCTATTATTTTAAACGTTGTCCATGAGGCTTCAGGAAGCAGTTCCCGTGCTGATTCCCCACAGATATTTATCAGACACAAAATGCAGTGTCAGATCTCAAGGTGCTGACAGGTACCAGGTTGGTTTGCCCTTGTTTGGGAAAGGAAACAGGGTTTATTCCTCGAGCCACTTGTTGCACAAGGCAGGTATGGAGAGGTAGTCAGCATTCCTGGATACATTCATGGTGATGAGGGAAATCTCCCAAGTCATAGGATCATCAAAGTTGGAAGAGACCTTCAGGATCATCCAGCACCACCACTGTAACCCCTAAACCACATCACCCACAGCCAGAGCCAGATCCCTCTTAAACACCTTCAAAAATGGTGACTCCATCCTCTACCTGAGCAACCTATTCCAATGCCTGACCACCCAAACAGTGAAAATTTTTTTTCTAATATCTAATCTGAATCTCCCCTGTCTCAATTTAAGGCCATAGGACCCCAACAGTAGAAACCAAGCACTTTGTTCACTTTACTCCTATTATTTCTCCTCTATTTTACAATACTTCATTATTTTCTCTCTTTCTCTGCTGTGGAAATCCATGGAATGTAATAGCTGCTGTTTTCTTCCCCTGTTCTCCTCTACTGATGGCTATTTCCTTCCAGTAAGTAGATTTCCAAAATGCCAGTATTTGTTTTGTATTTACCGGCTTTTTCTTTTTTCAACATATGTCCAAATAAAGAAGCTGACAATATAAATGATACTTGCAACCTCATTTTTGCATTCACTTCGTGCAGAAAATATTCATACTCACGGCACACTTACTAAAGCACATCCCTTTAAATCACTCTGAACATAATATCTTTAAAGCACTGATTAAGTAGTTGCCCCTTTCAATGTAACTACGGCCTGCTAAGTGTGCTGTTAAATCAGCAGCTCATCAAATGGCCTGATGCTAGGATGTAACAAGTTTCTGATGGAGTTGTGCTCCTTCAAAGAACAAGCATTTTTTTCATCACCCTCTTAGTCACCTAATTTGACTGAGATCTAAGATCCTAATGCATCAATCTTGTTAATTCTCTTGCCAGTACATAAGAAACTGAAGCAATAAACCACAACCTGTTTGTAGTGGTGTTAACATTATTACGTAGTACACCGGCTGACAGGAGCACTGCTTTTCCATTAAACTTCAGCCAGTACAACAGGCCTGTAGCTCTTGGGAGTGTCTATCTTGTCATGGCTTTTCTCTTTCCTTCTTTCTAAACCTCTGATGACTCATGCAAACTGCTGACCCTTTACTCAGTGTTGAGTTTAGCATCCTGCAACACTGACATGGGCTCTCACTTCTATTGTACTTTCTCTTTGAGTGGTGCTATCAGCCATGTATCACTCACGTTGAGACTCCAACCCAAACCAGGAGGTGCAAAATGTTCCAGGAGAACAGTCAAAAAAATTCTAATGGGGTTAAAAAAAATGTTTTTCCTCTAATCTGACTCCTCCAAGTGGTTGAGTCTTTTTTTTGTTTAAGCATTTAAAAAAGGAAACAACTCAGGCAAATAGCATCTGCTTCAAAATGTCAGCCACAAAGCTGAAGTTTGGCAAAGTTGTATTTACAACTAAAAATATAACACAGTATATGATAACATGCAGTGTTGATGAACTGTAGCAGCTCACCCTTGACAAACCAGCTTCATCATAAAGAAAGAAGTTCAGCTGCAAAGTTGGACACAAAAACTGATGTAAGCAAAGTGCCCTGTAGAAGCCTCAATGAAAAGTATACAGGATGAAAACCATAAGACAGGATTTTAATGGGAGCTGTGTCTGAGCAAAGCCTACAGTATTGCAGCCCTTGGGAGTCATGGTGGTGCTGATGCATGGGAAAAGGGAGAGAGGGAGTTCTGAGTGCTTTTTGTTTTTTACTTTCTACATTTGGGGCAAATGCTGTGTTTTTTCATCATTTCTGCAACCTGGTTTTCCCATCCTTAATTATTGTGTATTGTTTCCTCCCAGAAAGAAACTACACCCTTCCTCATTTGCCAGAGCATGCATATTCCCCATTGGTGGTTGTTAGAGATACCCTACTAGTATATAACTTTCCATGTGAGGGCTGCCATGGTAACACAATTTACTGTATACCAGGGTTAATATGTGCATAGACACAGAATAATGTGCAGACACACAAATTACTGCTTCCCTATGGACTGCTTCTTCTGGCACTGATTTTGCTGCTGTTGTTGGACACATGCTTTATACATTAGAGAGAGAAAAAACCCTTTTTACATTTGATCTCGTATGCTGAATGGTGGGATGTATCTCAGAGATGTGTTCCTTACTCTTGGAGGGGGGAAGAGGCTGCAAAATCACACATGGATTTGTACTTCTGAAAATGCTACATGCAAGTGAAGTAAATTCAGTGCTGATCCCAGGCATTTTTACATATGGCAAACTAACAGCTCTTTAAAGGTCTAGTCTACTCACAATGGCAAAAAAAAAAGTTCTTTATTCTAAATAAGGAATGTATCATTTTGAAAAATAAATGAATGAGGCAAAACAAAAGCTTTGCAAAATATCAATGGGATTTCCTACTCTGCAGCTGTGTGCTATTACCAGCTATAGTATATCACTCAAACGCTGCTTTTAGAGGGGTAACTGTCAGCCTACAGGGATTAAGATTGAGAATTTGCAATTCATCATCTTTATTTGGAAGTCTGGTAGCTTGCCTGCCCAAATTAAATACTTTCTCTATCACAAGTATACTTTTCAATTAGTTAGAAACATGGACTGCATTTGATTTTAATAAATAAACAAATTATAAACTCTTGAATCTTCATTAATTTAAATCAACAGTTTAAAATTCAGTCTTGCAAAGTACATGACACTCTCAGATATCTTAATATAATTATGACAACCTATTTTTCTGATTGTCAGGATCTCAAACATCAGCTCAATTGCTTCAAATACAGCACACTAGATGCAAACTGTTGGCATCAAGCTGCTTTAGAATTTTGCCACAGAAATTTTGCTAAGGGTGACACTGAAAACAAAATCAGACCTACATATTTCTATGCTCTTTCTTTTCTGTCTCCAGAGTGCAGATTTGTACTCTGTTAGGAGAAACATTATTTATCTGTTTAAAAGACTCGCAGTAATTTGCAGAAGTGGATTTTCAACCAGAGTAATTTAAACTCTTACTGCTGTTTCCAGCACTGTTTATGGCATTCAGGCAAGGCAGGATGGGGTGGATGAATGAACAAACTACTGCTTTTATCACGGGTCAGCTGACCTATGCATAGGCAGGGAAACAAAAATCCAGTTGGGACTGAAGAGGTTGGAGCTTGTTGTTTAAATTACAGCCACTTGTGCAATCACTGAGGTTCTGGCTGGGCTGTGTGCACTGCCAGACCAGCTGGTGTGTTTAACACACACTCGTGCTTTTGCAGGTCCTGGGCTCCTCAGAGCAGGTTCAGCTGCAGGGGTGTCACATCCCAGTGGAGAACACACTCCTTGGAAGGGCTTGGGAAGGTACAGGAGGTAGCACTGTCCCAGGTTTAATTCAGCATCCCTTTTCTATGATGGTTATGGATTATTGTGTCAGTAGTGTGGACAATAAAATCTAATAGAGTGCAAACCTCTGCTCATCTGACTGCATGTATGAGAGTGTGAGTATGGGAGATTTGGCAGTCCTAGGAACTGTTGGGTTGCAAAGTTTCCATGGACTTTTCAAGAGACTGTAGGATTCCTAAGGGTGCAAGACAACTTACCCTGCACCATCACAACCTCTTGTGGACAAAGCACTGATGGGTGCTGAGAAGCTTTGTAGCTGTGGGTGCCCAGTGTCAGCCAAAGGCACACTAATTCAGGGTCAGTGTCACGCTGCCAAAGCTGCATGGATTTCATGGCAGATAGAGCCTCAGAAGTGTAAGTACCTCTTGCTTGGAGTAGGTTTAGTGTTTGTGGAACCCCACCCCTGATTTTTACCTCATGGTCATACAGACCTACTTCCAACCCTCGGGGTAGACAGCAGTTCCTACAAATTCCTGTATGAAGCTCTTTACTATCTCGGAATTCTCCCAGCTCCTGACTCCTAAGGAGATCACAGGCCCCTTTTGTTTTCAGTCCTGGATTCTCCATTAAAGCCATGAACACTTACAGCTTGAATGCCAGTTAATGAAACATAACCACACAACTGGAGGCATTCAGCTATCGGAACAGAGGAGAGAAGGAATAAATCCAGATAAAATAAATAAGTGCTATATGGCAGTGGTTAAATGACTAAACCAGCAAGGACTGGATGACAGCATGTCAGTCTGTTCTTCCTTTAGTGAAGGGAAGTGTGTGGAGAGGAAATGTCCTTTGGTAACCATAAACACAGAGTAAAAGCACACACAGGACACTACGTATTATTCACCAGCTATAATTGCTTCCTGTTGAAAATGGACAAACAGACCAAAGCCATTAATCTGACTTATCCCTGGGTTTTATTGAGGAGAGAGAAACTTAATGTGAGAGGTCAGGCATGAAGAACTCCAACCCACCCAAGGAAATAGGCAAAACAAGAGCCAGCTCCAGCCTGGCACTCCTGCAGGAAGCTCAGCCTCTGGAGCTGGGGCGAGTGACTCTGTGCTGCACTGGCAGCACGCTGTGTGACACAAACTACACCCCAGGGTGACACTGCAGTGCTCTTTCAGTGGGTCAGGCCACACAAGGACCCCAGTTCACAGCCCCTTGGTGCAGCCCGGCTGCCAGGGCAGGTTTTTCTGTGCAGTGGTGGGTTCAGAGGTACAAGCCAGCTGCCAGTTCTGGCACGTGGATATACAGCAGCTTGGTGATACTGGTAATCTAACCCCCACACAAACAGTTTTGTCATTGGTAGGTCTCCAAATTTTGGGTAGAATTTAGGCTTGATGAAAGAACATCAGTGATTTAGCCATGCCTTTGCAACTTACGTAATTTGTGTGACAAATATACAAATTTTTCTCTTACTACTTGTGTGTAACATGACATGGTACTCATCTTCAAATAAGGAACAAGAGCAACAAATCACACATGACTTTATAAAATGTCAATTTTCCTTTGTCTGATATCAACCCTCAGAACCCAAACCAACAAGCTGACAGATCACTCCAAAGTTAGTCCTGTTTTTGTGTGGTAATCATTAACCCAGTTGAAATTTTATAAATACCACAGAGAAAACAGGTTCATTCTTCCTTTTTGGTGCAATAGAAAAGTAATATGGTGGCTCCATTTCATTAATTACAAAAATAATTGAAAGTGTGTGCTTTCTGTATTTTATTACACAGGAGAAATATACTCAAATCCATTAAGAAGCCCTACATATGATGAATAGTTCTGGACTGACATTTTTTATTGCCATGACTTGACATTCTCTAGGCATTTCAAGAGAAATTCCCCACTGGCCTTACTTGGCAGGGGCTGATGTCATATTTTGTCCAAGCTGTCCCAGCTTCTCCCCTGGTGTCCCTGAGGAACAGCAGTGGCCATGCTGGGGGTCTGGTGCTGATCCTTTTAATGACCATGTTCGAAGCTGACAGAAATTGGCCAATTTGTATTTTTAATTCAATATGTGTTTTTTAATTAATTCGTAATTTGTTTTCCTCCTAGTGAGTTTTTCCAAACTGTTTCCGGTAGTTTCTCTGGGATTTATGCAATATTGCAATAGGAATGAGTGGAGCCTTTTCAGGACAGTTCTGCTCTAGGGGGTATCTGCAGACAGGTCACTGTGTGCTTCACTGGAAAACTGAGGCAAATGCCTCAAACACATTTCAGATTAAACATGGATATTCATTGCCCCCTCCCTCTATCTTCACAGAGTTCTTTGTGAAACAAACACCTCATCATGTCTCACCAGTGTAAGAGCAGCTTTCCCCTGAAAAGTCATGATCCAACAAACGTCAGGATGGCTTTGGTGCTGTTTGGTTCAAGATTAGGAGATGACACCTGCAGTACCTGAGTTTTTGCTGTGATGTGTATCATCTCAGAGAGATTTCTGAAAGTAACTATTTCTGCAGCTGCAAAGCCTAATAATAGAGAAATGCTTTCACCAAGAAGGCAAGTGACTTCAAAATAAAAATCAGATTCAAAATTCATTAAACCCAGGACTAGATTCTAGGAAAAAAAAAAATAATACATTGTCTCTACTGTGTGGGTATTGTACCTGTTCATCCAATTTTTGAGTGCTGTAGAATTGGTTTAAATATAACATTACAGGTTACATTTCCAAGCTGTATTTCAGGAAAGGCTTTTCCAATGTGTCCTCATGGGAAAATCATGCTGCAGTTTAAGTGGTGACGTTTCAGAAAGCAGAGAAGTTGCACAGTATGAAATTGTCTGACTGTGGAAGAGATGAATATGCTATTTATTACAGTAAGTACTAGTTATGTCCAATCACTCAGAATTTACTCTTTAATGTGTGCAAGGGGAATGCAAGGTACTTAGGCTGCAATTAAATGCACCTTGGGCTATTGAAGTGATGAAGAAAGAGTAGGAGAAACAAAAGAGAACTTACAAGTGAGCTATGAGAGGGGCAAAAATCAGCTCTTAATTTTTTATGACAGACTTAAGAAGGCAGATCAGAAAGCCCAGACATTGCAGGCCTCAGGTTCTGGAATAATAAGGCAATGAGCTAAACATCAGTAAAGTGACTGGTCAATATCATATACAGAAGTTTAACCTACACTCTCACAACTTCTTCTAGGACTGCACAGAAGAGACTAAAGCCTAGTTTTAGGCTGATACAATAACAATCCTTCTCATGCAAAATTTGACTCACTTTCTCAGAAAAGCTAAATGTTTCATTACAGTCCATCTGTTTAAAGGGCAGCTCTGTCTGGATACCACCAGGACTGTACTCCCTCATGTAAATCTCAGAGGCCAGCAGGGAAGTTTGCACAGAAAGCAAAAGCTGCACAGAACAGATCAAAAGAAAGAAGAACCACTTGAGCAGCATTTCCTGGCTCTTCCAGCTATTTACCCATTTATAAAGGGAAAATAATCCCATTTACTGACTGCACCAAAACAAAGATTACAAGAAACTCCACTCAGAAGTGCACAGACCTTCCCAAAAGCCATGTTGGAAGAAATGAAAGTTTCAGGTTTCAGTTTAAATATGTACATTGGTAAACTTGTGACACTCACAGCCAGTGATTCTCCAGATGCTCTCCTTTTACAGAAAGGTGCAAAACATGCTAAGTCAAGAAAAATAAGCTTGTCATAATTCTCCACTCTGCTGCATGGGTATAAAATCCTCAGAACATGAATAAATAACATCACTTCAGGGTTATGCTGAGTCCAGGTAGATGAGTTTTTTCAAGCAAACCTGGTTTACGTTATTTTTAACGACTGTACTGGAATTAATTTCAACTGTTTGCAAAAGAACCCTATCTATGGATTTCAGAGAATGCTAAAAGCAGGGAGTGGGACTGCTCAGGTCTTTATGCCATTCATGTCCTCTCACCTACTTGAATCTTCTACAGACATGGGCAGAGGGCAGGACTGACAATGTGTTCCTAAACCTCAGTGGTGCTTAGTTTTACACCAGCCATCAGCCTTTCCTGCCCTGTGCCATCTCACTATTACACTGGTGACCCAAGAATAGCATTTGTGATTATTGCACTTGGACTTCTTGAAGAAACAAGAGCAGCATCCCTTAAAACTGTGTATCTAAATTCCTGTATAAATATCATATTCCTATTTCAGTGTGCCTGAATTTAAATGGTCCCAGATACTTTCTTTTGGCACAGTTGAGATGTCTGAAAAATTCACTTTCCATGCTATGCTCTATTTCCAGTAGTAGCTGGAAGTTATGCATCTCATCTCCACAAATCTTCAGGATAAAAACTGAGAACAAAGTCTCTGTGTAAAACAGAGGACACAGCCTGATCACAGATTAAAATGAAGAAGAGGTATAAAAACACCAGCAGAAGGTAGAGTTTTTATTCACTACTACATGATGCAAACTGGAAGCATCTAAGTACTGCACACTCACCAATAATAAATAATGAAGAGAGGTTCAGTTTCCAAGTTGTAGATAATATTGAAAATTTGTCTAATAATTTTGCACCTGTGTACTATAATTACATGTTTCCTCTTAAATTTTAATGCAATTAATTAACATTTGATTAGCATATTTTTATTTAAGGAATGGAAGAAAGGTTACATACTGCTTCTTTTGGATATGGAGAACAAGCATCTTACTCTGAAGCAGGATTTCTTTTGAACACTCATGGAAAATTACTGTTGTTAACACAACTGGTTCAAAAAGAAAGTGAGATTTTTAACAGGTGTCACTCCAATGACAACTAGTATCAAGACTTACTTTACTTTTGTCTAATCAGTCAATATATAGTTACAAATAATTCATATCTTTTCAACTGTATTCATAAGGCTTCAGAAGACACTCACTATTTTCCAACAACAGTTTAGATTGCTTAGAATAAATTATAAATGTAAGTCATTAGTTAACAAAGCTTCCCAGTAACATCACCACCAACAGTGTTAAAAGAAACTTCATGACGTTTCATAATGAGATACAGAGATGAGCATTTCCTTACTAACTCAAAAATTGTTGAAATATAACAGATAAATTTGTCAAAGTTGCATGCCAGAAATAGTATTCTCATTTATTTATTTAGTTTAGCTATATTTAATGGTTCCAGTAAAGAGAAGTTGAATGGCATTTCAAAAGGAGGAGGGATCATTAGAAATAATAAGCTGCACTTCAGATAGTGGTGAAGGCTTGCATTCAAGCTTAATTTGTTAAAGCATTTAAGAGACTGGATGGTGCTAAGAAACAAAGGCAAAAATACATCAATGTCCAGAAGCTGAATGCAGTGGAGACAGTCATTTAAAAAGCCCAACTATTCCTGCTGAGCTGATAAGCAGTATCATACACTCCTAAAACACCAGTTGTAGATCTATAAACCCAAATGTTTACCTTCTAAAGCTCAGGATGAAAAGGAAGAGAACTGTATTTGAAAGGCTGCTGTTGGGTAAGTTCAGTAGCACCTCCCACAAAGGACCTCTTTGCTCTTTCCTATGAACTTCATGTGTTCTGCTTCAATTTGAGAACTGATAAACAGATGGTGAAAACTGTTGTTCTGCAACAGGTTGCTTCTGCAATCTTCCCTTTCTCTATGTATTTCTATTTTTTTCCACAGTATGCTGCTCCTTTCCACTTACTCTGTTCCATTTGTTTAATCTATAAAGGTAAGAAAAGGAATGAAGACAACACATGACAAGCTGAGGTTTGTTGAGAAAAATGTGTCAGAGAAGAGAATAATCAAAAAGAAATTGGGTTTTATTTTTCAATATATTGAAACTCCTGATCATATTTTTCAATATGTTGAAATTAATGATCATATTTTTCTCTCTCTTGCAAGTATTCCAAAGGTTTGGCCACTTCTCAGGAAAACTCCTTCATGTGGTCATGAATTTATAGCTATTTTTGAAGATTTCAATGCCCAGTGGAATGCAGATACCCTGGAAAATCATGACTAGAGGGGAGGAGACAGGCACTCCTTCAATCTACTCAGAGTTACTTTCTTGGAAGACTGAATTAATTTTTCCTCTGTAACAACAAAGATGCAGTAAAAGAAGAGCACATGAAATTTGCTGGAACTCATTCAAGACATGCAGTTCCATTCCTAGGCCATATGCCCTGAAAATCACTTAGGCAACTTTCTCATATGTAATAGGAGCTGAATTAAACCAGTCTTACCCACAAAGACATTATGAGGCTAAACAAATATTACTTTAATTTTAGGAATACATTGTGCAATGAGAAAATATTGTTCTCTTCCTGCAAAATACTATATTTCTAATGTGACCATGAGTCCTTAAAATAAAATAATAATAATTAAAAAAGCACTAGTGCTACAGGAATAATCTTCTATTGATGATTGTGCTTATCCCATAAAATTTCATGAGTAACAATTTTCTCCTTGATTAATATAGGCCCAAAGGCCTTTGTTTCAAATATTATTTCTAATTATTCACGGTTTGTAAATGCAATTACAAATAAAGATGAGAGGAAAGCAGGGTTATGGTTTAATGAATTGGATGGAAACACTGAACTTTAAAGATGTATAGAAATTGATATGAACACTCATATCCCCAGTCTAACAATTAGATTTTGTCAGAGGTGGGATTTTCTTTTTCATGGTAATAAATTTGTGTAAATAGCTTTACACACATGGCCTTCACTCACAGAGAACAGAATACAAGATCAACAAGAAAAATGCTGTAATAAACAGAGGTAAAGGTGTTTACTTTTTATTGACTTTTCCTATTACTTCTGTACAGGATGAGTGCTCACCAGCAACCCACTGAGATCTGGGAGGGTGAATCCAGACTAGGTCTTGGGTTACAGCTGCTACTGGGTGTTTGAACTCCAGCACAGCAGATCCAGCTTTCCTCCAGGTGAAGAATAAAAGGCTGGTAAAATCCCTGGCCAGATTGAAATTCACCATTTCAGACACCCTGTGCCAAATTCCACAATGCAAGAGAACAGACAAAGTCAGGACAGAGAGAACTCCTATCGTGAACACAAGGAAACCAGATATTAAATATATCAGATATCACCCAAAATCTGACTGGTGCAAAACACAAACCGTGGGTATCCAGAACTGAGTGGACTCTCCACTCCAATGTTGTGGCACCATTTTGCAGATATCTGATCAGGATTTATGGAGTGAAGTACTGGCAAGCAAGGCAGTAAGAATTCAACCAGTGTATGAGCCCGTTTACATTGTCACAGCCTGGTCCTTTAGTTTAAAGAAAAAAACCCTGGCACCTGGTGTTAGAGCACAACACACTATTTCAGGCACAGCTCTCTGTGAGGTGACTGCTAACCCAGAAACATGGTGGTGTGCTCCAACTCCTCCTTCACTGGAGGATGGAACAGCATCAAGGATTTTCCTTATGTTCACCTACAAAGCATGAGACAAATAAGGTTTTGTATGGAAAACTTCTCCAATTTTCCTGTACAGGAGAATTAAAATAAAAAAATAAAAAATAAAGAGTTGTTTTCTTCCAAATCTTACATTGCCTGTGTCCTTAGACCATCATAGCTGTAATTTGTGTAACGTGCCTGTGTTTCACATGTCACTGGAGGTGGACCAGTTTCTGAGAGTATCTGTAATCTAGAACTCCCTGTGCAACTAGAGGCTTGTCAGGATTTAGCCACAGATTAACATCATCATACTTCCCCCAGCTTTCAGTGGGGCAAAGAGAAAAACAGCCACATGAAGTGAAGGCTGAAGGAAGTGTCAGGCAGCATCACCAGAGACACCACAGGGAGATCTGCTGTACAGGGCTCCTGCTAACAGAGCACCACAGCTACAGCCACATAAATTTACACCATGAAATGCATTCCAGTGCTGAAGCACAGCTAAAGCCTCAGCTCCTAAGTTACTCCAACAAGTTTTACACCAGAGCAAGTGCATCTGCTTCTGGATGACCCACAGTTTTGTCAGAACAGGATCTGGTCCTGAAATGCACAGAGAGGTTAAACAATATGTGGTGGAGAGGAACACCCAGACAGCCACCACCTCCACAACCGCCTTTGAGTGCTAAACAATGCACAGCAGAAGTTAGAATATTCTGTGTTTGTCTTTAATCACAAAACACCACTTTTTAAAATTTAAATTTATGCCTTTGAGTCAGTTTTTGTTGCCAAAAGCAACAGGTCTCAACAGATACAGTGTGAAACCTATTGTTTAGAACTGGCACTAACTGTTCTTCCTCCCTCTGTAGCAGTAGGGAGTTTTTCCAGGTATGTGGGAGGCAAGCTGCTTGGAGCCATTATATTGCTTGTTCTCTGCATGATCTCCTTCATTAAATAATCTTTTAATGCAACATTAATAGTAATTGCAAGATTACAGTTCAAAATATTTGATAACATCACACTATGCCGTTGAAAAGCTATGGATCTCCTCTCTAAAGCTGGCTGTGGGGGGCAAGCCTACTGTGAAACACCACTGGTCCCTTGAACTGAAAGTGTTGCAATTCCCTTTATTATTTCTGTTTCAGATCTGGATGTCTCACAGGTGGTAAGTGGTACAGCCTAGCAACAGAGAGCAGAAGCAAGGAAAACAACTGGTTAATTCATTTTTAATGTCGTACTTTTTAAATACATGGATATAGAGGATTTTTTCTTATTGATTCACAAGGTGGAGGGCTCTCAATCACCTATTAGAGATGATATTTATGTACCAGTACTTGCCTTCATAATTTTTGACTACTCATAGGTATTTCCAAAATGTAAAATTATTCCATTTTTATCTATGTTGAGTTGCCTGCTTCTTCTGCCTATTTTTCATATATATAAAAATTACTATTAAGGACTTATTTAACATTAGATTCTGTGAAGGATTAACAAAAAATGTTTAAACCTACTATTCTCTCTGAGTCAAATATCCTTTCTGCAGTGATCAATATTCACTTCTTTTGACTTCCTTCAGAAGAAAGAATAAATTGTAAGCCATTGTTACACCGAATATTTAGGTGTAGTTAAACTCTATTTATTCCATTCTCTCCCATCTAAGTATCCATCACTGTTCTCAAAATCGGTCACCCATAGAACTGACAAAATTTTAAAAAAGTCCTTTTCCTCTTTCTCCTGAATATTGATCTCCAGTGTGAGGGTTTATGTTGGTTCTAACTTTGAATATCAGTAGCAGTACTGCTAGCAATAAAAACATTTCCTATCTGCAGAACTAGCCTAAATCAGAGTTAAAAGAAAATGTTATTAGTTCGTTGCTTCTTATTCCTGCTGTACACAAATTCCTTAACACTGGACTCTCAACTGTCCTTCAGGTGAAAAAATCAAAACCTTTGCATCAGGGAGAGAGAATGACAAGATGGAAGGAGCACACAGAGGAAGCCACAATTTTCAATCTCGCAGGATGTTGAGAAGGATTCTTGCAAGAGCTTCACAACAGAGCAGAGTTAACCAGTACTGGAGAAAGGCCTCAATCCCAGACCTTGAATGAAGGATTGCATTAGTTCAGATGAAATATTCAAGGATCACCAGAAATGCAGGCTGAGGATTACAGCCTGTCTTCACTGTAAGTGGCAAGAAACTTTCAGAAACTGCATAAAAACCCTGCCTAAACTGGCTTAATACAACCTAACTAGTTCAGCATAAAGAATGCTTGGTTCAAAATAACTGGTATAACTGGAATAACATTTCAAGAGCAGCTTTATCTTGGAGCAAGGTAACCAAACCCCTTAAACTCAGCAGGCAAAAGTGAGGACAAAAGCTCTCCAGAGACCATGATTTGTTCAGGATGAGTGTTGCTGCTGCCTTCCATTTCTGTGAGGTTTTCAGTCTTAAATTCTGGAAAAAAGGGATTTTAGAAGTCATTTCATGATAGAGACTATTTGTGATCACTTTCTCTCAGCAGGACAAAGCTACTCTTTCACCACTAACATAACCTACCACTTATCCGCAGCAGGCTTTCACAAAAATAGCTCAACTATGGCTTTGTTTTCTCATTCCCTGTCTTGACACAAAAACAGGTGAAAACAGACTTTCCCTAATTTTCAGATAGGGGGGATTTAGCAGTGTAGCCAGATTCTCCTTATATATATATATATATATATATATATATCAACACTCATGGTTAGCATAAAGAAACCTGCCACCTGCAACATGTGAGAACATTTACACAGGGGCTGACATGTGCAAGGCATTCTCAACCAAACAAGTTTCTGGTGTTGGAAAGATGTGAAAAAGCCAAAACCACAGATATTTGTCCAGGATGGAGTTACCAGACAAAATTGGATCAGCACAAGCAGTTCCATGAAGCTGGAGGAATTGCCCTTAGTGTGAGGAGTCTGCCAATCTGGATTGGATTTGTTATCCACAGCAGAGTGGTGCAATAAAGACAGCTCAGTAAAGATGGAGAGGAGCAAACTCCAGCCTCTCTCCCATGACAAAGCCTAACCCCAGCCAACATGGCCATATTAAAGAACTTCAAGGTGAGAGCCCCTTCACACTCCCTGAGCTGTTGCTGACCAGAAACTCACCATTCCTACACCACGCTGGCCCTACCAGTCCATAAACACCAAACATTGCCAGGCATGGACAGGTTGTTAACATTTGCATGGCAGATGAAGACATTCCAATAATTGACTTAGTGAGTTGCAGACATAGACAAAGAAGTCTTATCATTGCCATTAATATTGCTATGAAATGACATAATTTAAATAAAAACCTAAAATAACTGAAAAACGAACAGCAAGGTTTATTATTAAAAGAAAAAAAAAGAAAATCAGAATCAGAAGTAGCCAACCACCCATATCCCAGGGAACTTGTAATAAGAGTGTTTTCTGCAGGACATATTAGTTAGAAATTCAGAAAAAAAAAAAGTAAAATATTTTATAATTTATATGGTATATACATACCGCTGAGTATGAGGAATTCTTTCTGCATGAAAAGCCAGCAAGTGGCACCTCATTAAACAGGACCTAGACTTAATCTAACTTGGAACAGATAAAAAAGAAAGGATTCATATGAAGCTATCCTGCCTGGGGGTTTAATCTCAAAGCTTTCCACTATAATGAATGAATTAAGTAGGGCAAGTGATTAACAACAAAGAAGCGATCACATAATAAAAACAGAAATAGTACTGAATTTAGAGCAATGTTTCCATTGTTTATGGACAAGATCCTGCTGTGCTATTTTTATTGTTTTAACTCTTAAAGAATAGGCAAGCTATATGACAGCACATGTTCTCCAGGTTTGGATGGAAGGATGTGGGAAAGTGCCACGAGCACAATACCTAATGGTGCATAAATAAGGGACTGTTTGGATATCAATATTTGCATCATTACAAGAATAAAACCAGTCCTCAGGACTCGCCAGTATTTTAGAACATATTCCTCTTAATGATCTAAGAATGAGATAAACATCATCAGAAATATGATGCTTTATATTCCAGGGGGTGCTACAGCTGGTTTGCCCATCAGCCAGAGCAGCAGGAGGCAGGGATTGAACAAGGTGTCAGAGCTCAGTGTCTGAACCCCTGCAGCCCCCTGTGCTGCCAGGGCTGGGGCAGGGCTGCCTCACCTTGCAAACTCCCTGGCTCAAGCAGGGACAAGCACACCCCAGTGCTTTGCAGGGCTGTGCTGGGGCTTGTGCTTTAAGGCTGGCAGAGCTCAAATTAAACTGACTGCCAATTAATGCAAGCCAGTTCTCATCAGGGTGAATATGAGGTGTAGACAGGTGCTAAGCAGTGCCCACCCCCCCCCTCAGCTGCAGCCTAAGGTAAATCATGAGACACTGAGACACTGTGCTTTGTCCAGGCTCTCAGTCCTACTCAGTTACCTTGACTGCTCCTCTCTAGACAGTTTCTTGCATTTCTTTCTTTACCCCTGCTCTGGCATTATTAATGCTCTGGCATTTCTCAGTCCTTCTTAAAATATTTCACTGATAGCAGAATCACATGCTTTAGTTTAGGGAGATCCTGAAAGAAACCCCCTGGGCAGAGGTCAGGATGACTCAGGGTCAACAATGAGAAGACTCTTCCTGGCATAGCAAACTCTAAATCCAGCCCAAGGGATGTGAGGGACTCATATCCCATCTACTGCCACAGGAAGCTGCTCCTGAGTGAGCAGGCAGCACTCAGACAGCACTCTGCCACCCTTCTTTACCCACACAGGCCCAACGTTCTTGAAGAAATAGGGCTTAATAGTTTTAAACAGTTTTTTCTGGGTCATGAGTTCTTTGCATAGCATGTGTTGAGCAATGTAACAACTTCAGTTCTCGCACAACATAGACAAAACAGTGGCCAGCAGAGATGGAGGCTTGTGATCTTTTACATGCCAAAGTGAACTTGAGAATGCACAACAACAAAATTGATGCATTTTCTTCTACTAAATGAATGTACCCGTCCAAATAATTCTTCAGGGTCTAACAAGTATCAAACGAATTGCACACAATCCTTCTCTCATGGTATTAAGTGACAAGAAAGAATATGTTTTTCAGTGTTTTTTCTTCTATTGCCTTCACAAGCAAATCTAGTGTATACTGAATTATGTCTAACAGAGGGAAATAAACACTAGCAGCTTGAATTTTGAGATTTCAAGACAGAGATCACTAGGGAAAAACCCACATTTTCTCAAGGCACTTGATTGGCTCATAAATTTTGCTTTCCATTCACTTAAGCTTTCAGGAAAGAGAATGAGAGGATAAAGGCTGTAATTGATGGTACAATGCCCACAAGCCTCAACAGATGTGATCCCTCGTAATGAAGCATGTGGGCCTAATTTGGCATTACTTACTACCAGGAGGATCTTATGCAGGGTATCTTTCTAAATCTATGTTTGGTTGGCACCTGTGCCTTGTTGAAACTGGCATAGCACCTTCTGAGTGGGCAAAAAGCCATTCTAGCAGATGGGCAAGAGAGCAGATAGATGCCAGAGATCCAGTACTGCATTTGCAACAAGCTAAAAGTAGCAAGGTCTGAGGTCTCATCGTAGGGCAGCTGAGCTGGGAAGACACCTCGGGAGATAAGCCAGTCCCACCTGCTGTTCAGAGTGGGATCAGCTAGAGCAGGCTGAGTCCAGTTGGGTTTTGGGTATCTCCAAGGATGGAGACTCCGCAGACACACTCTGAGCAATCCGTTCTGTGTGTCTGACCAGCCTCACAATTAAAAAAAAGGTTTTGCTTGTGTTCAAATGGAATATCCTGTATTTCTGTTTGTGCCCATTGCCTCTTGTCCTGTCACTGGGCACCACTGAGAAGAATCTGGCTCTGGCTTCTTCACCCCACCATCAGGTATTCCCACAGACTAGTAAGTTCCTCCTGATCTTCCTCTTCTCCAAGATGCAGTGCCAGCTCTTCTGGCCCCTCCTGCTATGACAGATGCTCCAATCCCTTAATCATCTTCATGGTCCTTTGCTTGCCTTTCTCCAGTAACTCCAGTCTGTCCTGTACTGGGGAGGCCAGACCTGGACACAGCACTCCAGGTGTGGCCTCTCCAGGGCTGAGTAGATGGGAAGATCATCCCTGGAGCTGCTGGCATTGCTCTGCCTCGTGTAATCCAGGCCATTGCTCTTGCCACAGGGATGTGTTTCTGGTTCATCCCAAGGTAATGAACACAAAGTGCACATCTATACCATTCTTAGGCCTAAAATAACTCTGAAAATCTGAAAAGCATCCTCTGTGTTTGGGAGCTCATGGTCCTACCAGGAGGGGAGATGAATCATGCAAAGAATGGCGAGCCAGAGAGATGAAACACTGAGCACAGTGCCCACAATGAGATACAGGGGAGAGAGGATATGGCAGAACTCAGCCACCTTCCCAGCTATGTACATTTCATTTGGGAGCCATGAACTACACCCCAAGCTAGAAAAAATGGTAATGGGAACATTTCTAAAGAGTACAACTGCAACCTATAGATCAGACATCACTGAAATGAAACCCCCTCAGCTAATGCCAATTTACAAGAGCTGACAACTAGGTCCAGTGCTTTAAAATAGCCTTATTGCTTTCTTCTGGTCCTTCAGACCATTACCTGATTAGCTGTCAGGTGCAATGGCACCTCCCTATAGTTCCCATAAAAGCAGTTTAGTCTACTGGAAAGGGAAATACAAAGATATGAGAAGAATTTTTATGCTATATATACATTTGTATCAACACACAAGAACTTTGCTGTGTTTAGTAGAGTGATGCAAGATGTGAGCCCAACCCTCACTCTCATATTACTGGTAAACTTCATGAATATGTGAATAGAGAGCACCAGATCTGACTCTCTTTGCTTGTGCCAGTGTTTGCTCTGGTCACAGTACAAGCACCTGCTGAAACAAAGGGAAGACCCCTGGAGTTCATTTCATCATCTTTGGGTTATTTGCTGTTTGTATTTTCTTAACTAGTCCATGGTACAAAAGATGCTCCTCTAACTGAAATTCAACACCCGAAAGAGGAAATAATGCAAACTGGGTGCCAAAATGGTTTATGAATAGTATTTTTATAAAATATTACACCAGACACACAAATTACAAAAGCTGCCTGGATTGAAGTGCCCCTGCATTTTGAAGTGTGCCGAGTGATTTGTGTGATGTTCATTGCATTGAGGCTGAAAACATTATTAACATCTTTGCTCTAAACCTAACAGACCAATTTATTCTAACTGGCACTAATAAAAAGTATCATTAGCAAACAAGGGTCAGTGGAAAACACAGCACAGAGAACATGCAGAGGAATAGCAGATAGTTCAAGAAAAAGGATTAAATCTACTTCAAGCTGACACTGTACAAGTGGCTCATCAGAACATTATTCTAACAAATGATATACCACAATCATAGTCATCTATTATGCTCAGCATTAAAGCAAAATAGTACTTAAAGAAAGTGATGCAGAAAAAATGTATTAGTTTCTTGGATCATCTTTAATGATACCAAATTTAAAGTATGATACTTGCTGTTCATCTTCTTATCTACTAAAAATATTCCTGTACCAATTAAACTTGCAAATTTTAAATCTGTATTTTGATTTCTTACAATTTTTTTATTCAAGAGTCCAATTATTACCACTTATTTTCAGCATGATGAGCTAATTTGGCTGCCTTTGCCCTTTTGACTTTAGTTATTTACGTTTAAAACTAACCTGCAATGTTGGTAACTCCTGAAAGACAGAGGTTACAGTGCACTTTGCTATCATTCTGTCAGGGTCTTTCCTGTTGGACCCAAGTCTTTCAGACCCTTCAGTGGTTTTTAAGCCTCTTATTGTGCCATAAAGAAAAAGATAAACCACTTCCCAATTAAACATACACAAACTTACACAATATAGGGAGATCAAAGAGAAAAAAAGGCTGAACATTCTGCAAGAAGCCCTGGGACAGAGTTGGAGCAGAACTCAAACAGGCTGTGTGTCAACACACAGCACCATTTCTTCCTCCAGAGCTCCATGAACACCCAACTTCCCATTTAACTTTGGTTTTCATATTGCAAAGACACAAATATTCTAAGCTGTTGGGATTTCTAGCCTTTTACAGACATTTAAAACTATTTCATACAAAGAAACCCAAACTGTCTCCAAGGATAGAATCCAAAGATATTAGCAGCATTAAATTTATCAAATGAAGAATTTTATGTAGAATATCTGGGAGGAAGCAAAGCTCTTGCAGATGGTGTTGAATAAATGAACATTCAAGCACAATAAAGAATACTGAATGAGCCTGATTTTCCTGTACAGGTGCAGAAGTAAAATATTAGATGGTGTTTTTCACTCTTCATGTGGCACAAGTGTATTTAGTCCATTCTTGCACACTTTCTGTATAGTAATATTTGTTACTGAACACAGCCCTTAAAAGGGCTTGGCTTTAATACCCCAAACCTTTGGATAATGTTTCACACTCAAGGAAACAAATACAATGAAGGCAGGATGTGTAAGAGTTATAAGGCATCAGCAGTCTACAATAAACACTGTAAAGCCAGAGAGACAGCAACATATTTAAAATAGCAGATCTCCATTAGGATAATCAACTTAAACTCTATGATAATTGTGCAAAATATGGCAGTTTCAGCATCTATCACTATGTTGCAAACACCCTTTGAATGCTATGAAATGGAGAGAAAGTCAGTGAATTTAATCTACTGCAAGAAAAATGTCTGCTTTTACAATACTTGGCAAAAATCTGGTACTGGATGAAAACGTGAGACTTCAGCGAGGCTAAGGCAGAGGTAATGCTGCTTGGCAGAGGAAAGTGTTTTGAAGAACTGGCAAGGTCTAAGAGTACTCCCTTGGCTGAGAGCATCTGCTAAGCCATGGTGAAAGTATTTTATAATCTCAGAGTTACACTCTTCCTTGCTTCAGGGTTCCAGGCAGCAAAAAGAATCAATCAACCACCTCTCTGTCTTTCTATAACCAACATGTTGTATCTTTGCCCCTCATGTCCAACCCCTGCCCAGTTCATCAGTTGCCATTTTTGCCTCAAACTGGACTTCTAGCTCTTGGCTGTGGTTCAGTCCTACCAATGGGCTTTGGCAGGAGTGTGCCAGTGCAGCTCCCTGGGAATGAGACCTCCAGCTGAACACAAAGCTACACCTGCGTTCCCTCCTGCCCACCCCTGCACCCAGCACAGCGACATTTGCACCACTGTTTGCAACCAAGAAACAAAACCCAGCAGAAGCACAGTAAAAACAAGCAGTTGTTTAGCTTTGGAACCCTTTGAAGTTTACACCCAGCCACACAGAGGCCTGCAGCAGGATGCTCTGGCTCCTGGGGGAGCTGCCTTCCCTCTTCTTCCCTCTCCCAAGGGCTGTTTCTCTCTCCTCAGCCTTCCTCACACTGACCCATGGACCTGCTGTTTCTACTTCTGAGAAAGGCTTGGACATAAATGTTTAGCCCTTGGCAGGTTCACACCTTTGAGGAGTACTTGCCCCCTCTCATTCACTCCCCCTCAGACTCCCAACACTCAATGCAGACCATGCAGAGGATACCACATCATGGCAGGTATTTAGTAAAAATATATATATTTTAGTTGAAGTATGCATGCCTCAAATAATTTTGACCTAGATAGAAGCTGCTTTTATTAAGTTGCCACATCTATTACCAAGGAGAATGAGTCAAGTAGGCTATAGTATTCCATGGGTTTCTTTTTACAAGCTTTGCTCTTAAAGGGGAACTTTTGAAACATTGTTCTCTCTCATCAAAGAAGATGAGAAAGAATAGGATTAAGGTGAAGAGAAGGATGTCTCTGAATAGGGAAGATATAATTACACATTTTTCATGACACATGCTGAAAAATGTAATATTGGATAATGCAAGGAACCTCAAATTTTTCATTGTATTTTAATAGAGAGCTCTCTTTTAAGATTTTTATATTCTACACTGTATATAGTTATAGGTATAGACACTTCTTTCACATAAAAGAGATTGAAAAGGAATCAAACACGAATAAACTCTTCCTCCCTAACCACTAAGGAAGCATGATAAAGAAGGACAATATCAGATTAGCTACAAAATTTCCATCTCATTGTTTCCTGAAAAATAAAATTTTATAATGGACATACTCCATACAAGCTGTGCAGAGCAAGTATCTCTTCCAAAAATGCACAGAGCAGTAGTAAAAATCAAGCATGGACTCAACGACATCTGTTGTGGCATTGTTATCAAATGCCATCTTTTTTACACAAATCTGTAACAGTCACTACTTTTTTTTGTGTGGAAATATTAGTTTGTATGCGGCATCTAAAAGCTGGCACACAAGGACCGACAGATGCTTTGGTTTTACCTCATCTTCAACTTCCTTGGCTTCTCATTACACTAGCTACAGCTCGGCAAATTATTCCTCTGCTTTGGAAAGCCGACAAAATGCCATCTGTCTCTGCATGGTTATCAAAACTAATACTGCAATGTGAAAAAACTATGGTCTGAAATTGTACCTGGCAACTACATGGCGAGGTCGAGTGTCCTGTTAGATTGCTCACAGACACAGGCTCCTGCCAGTGGACACCCACCTGTCCCGCTGTGCACTCGGCCACAGGAACAGCCAGTCTCTGACCTTTCCTGCTTGTAGCTGTTTCTCATGCCACTGACATTGACTGACACTAATTATGGATAAGAATGCAAAATGAGGTAGCTTCTCACCAACCGAGACTCCAAGGTCACTATGATTAGAGTATGAGCAGCTTCTGGTTTTTCTTATAAAAATGAGAGGCTGAATGCACGGAGGAAAGAGGTGGAAAGGTCAAGGAAAGAGAAAGAGCAAGATTACATCAGTGTGGTTCAGCATGTAATCACATTGGTCCAACAGCTACAAGATCCATCACTAAAGCTTTAGGGAAGGGCAAACATGAGCATGGTGTCATTAGATAAAACAGAAAAGAACCAAAAGGTATGAAAAGGCCTGACAGTCCTGCCCTTAAGCTGAGGGCAGACAGAAATCATCCTCAGAGCTTCTCTTCCTTTCCAAATACCACGATAATTTCTCCACCAACTGGTGAAGTACAGCCCAGAATAAATACATTGTACAGACACAAAGCTGACTTCTGTACACTGCAGAAATGCTCTGATGCCACCTCCAGGGCTAGCTCCAACCAAACCCATGCTAGAGACAAAGCTGAGGTGAGGATCCTGTGGAACAACAAAGGAGAGGTGATCAAAATCCAGGTTAGTAGACACTGTCCTGTTTTGTGGAGCTTCTGAGTGGCACACTGATAAAAATGAGGGTAAAGCAGTTGTTCTCCTCCTCCTAATCATCCCCTACTGCCTGTGGTCAGAGGCAGGACACCGGGTGAGCTCTTTGGTCTGCAGCAAGACCACGTTACATTTTGTTGCAAAGAGAAGAGGTGAGGGTTGCACAAACAAGCCCACTGCTCCGTGTATTCAGCAAAATGAGTATCAGAGCCTGTCAAACTCCAAGACCAAAAGAATACTTCCAGATTCTCTCTGGTTGAGAAGCTATCCCTTGGCCAACCTTAGTCATGCACCTGAGCAAATAAACTCAGAGCAGATTGCACAGAGGACATAATCCTAATTGTTATTTCATGTTTAAAACACTAGAGAAAGAGCATTTCCATCCTCTGCTCTCCTTCCTCTACCATCTGAGATGCATTGAACCAAATATTAATTATTTCTCAAATTGCATAAATATATTAATATTCAAGACGAGAAAGACTAACCCCCAAATTATGTATTTTCAGGCTGAAGTTACTTCTATCTTGCACTGATGTATGATAACAATGAAGTTCACTCCTGATACAATTGTGGGTTTATTTACCCAAGGTAGGAGAATACTTTTGAGGAAAAAAAAAGCTTTAGGTAAATCACTTTATGTTGTTGTTCGTTTTTTAATACTTTTGTAAGTTTGGCTCAACAGAATCAACATCTCGAGTTTTTACTGCTCTCTTCTATCATGGCCACTTTTTAATGTCTAAAGATGAAGTTTGTGTTGATTACACACCACCTTCCATGCAGTTCTGGCTCTAGTTACTAGAGGTTCCTTGCAGGGATTCATTGTGTACTGCAGTGAGCAGTCCTGTGGCCCATGCCTTGAGAGTGATGGCCCTTGAAGCTGTGCTCTGCTACCCCTTTGAACTGGCACCATAATGTAGGACTGGGAAATCGTTATATCCCCTTGGAATCCCTGGCTGCAGAAGAGGCAGTGTGCATTGCCTATCAGTGACATTCACACCTCATCTAAATGAGCAGAAAAGAACAGAAGGATGGAGAAGGCTCAGAGCTTCCTCTCTTCCTTCAAGGCTCCCTTTTTTCCTTCTATGCAACATTCTCCTTTGTGTTCTTGGCTATGCTGTATTATCATGAGCTCCTTGGGAAAAGACCTCTTCTCTCTATCTACAAAGAAATCATTAAAAACCAGTAATGTCTTGGCTTCACTATGTAGTTAGTTTCTCCTTGTATGTTCTTGCTCCCAGCAGTGTTAAGTCCATGTGTAGCTCTAATTCACAGGAAATCCTTTTAGTCTTACAATGAGGTCTTTGTAGCAAGTCTTTGGTGTTATTCTTCTGTATTTGCAAGGACTCTTGAATACCGAGCTGCCTGGGACACAGTATCTAGGGGAATAACTAATATAGGCTAAACGTAAACTAATTTGGGGGAACAAAGGCAGCCTTCAAGCTATATGCAAAGTTACTAAAGGCTGTTTTTTCAATGAGGGTGAGTGGAAGTGACAATTCTTTTGCACTTAATGAGCCAGAGTAGCAGAGATTAGAGAAACCCTCTAAATTATTTGGCTGTTTAATAAAAATCCAATTTAAATCTAGTGGAAAGTAAGAGCTTTGGTTCAGCTGTAGAATCATGGTGCATAGGCAAGGAAAATAAGCAGTCCTTTTAGATCCAGTCCCTAAACTAGTAACAAGTTTATTGTATAAAAGCCAAGCACAGATAATGAAAAAAAGAGTATGTTAAGAATAAAGAAAAAAGAAATCCTTGGGAGACCAAGAGGTTTGCTCAATGTTATTAACTATTCTATGCAAAACAGTAGCCTTTCTAGAGAAACTGATATGCCTTCCTGTCACACTCCCTTGGGCCAGGGCCTCAGAGGAGACAGCAGTTCACAGTAAGGCCAGCATGGCAGCATCTGATGACATTTACTGCTTACTGGTGTTGCTCAGTAGTGCCCATCAAAACATTCCAAGCACCTGGAATGTTTTCCATCTCTCTGTGAGAGATAAAATCTTCACTGCAAAGGAGTGAAACAAGCAGAACAGCAATAGAAGAGCTAAGGAAATTTTTAAAAGGTTTACAATGTGGAAAACTTCAGTCAAGTATCCTCAATAATTTTCATCTTGGAATTCACCACTTTTGCATCACCCAGGGGAAAAAAAATTCATTTCCAGTTTTGTTCACAAGAAGATACCATAACTTGGCAGTGGTCCATTGCAAACAATAAACACCAACAGAACCTCACCTGTTTCTATAGTGGTTATAGATCTTGGAGCCCATCCTTTCCTCTTTGGCTGTCTCTGCAGGCTGCAGGGATTATCTACTACATTGATGACCACATATGTCAGCTCAGTGAAATGGAATTAAAAGCTGTGTGAATGAATAGATATTGACTTTTGGCCTTCTTGAAAACAATAACTCCCAAAACAACAACCTAGTCTTAAAAAATGAAAAATACATAAGCTCTTTCCTTAACACAACAAACAAAAATAACACACACGTGCAACCTTCCCAAAGAGTGCTGCAACTGTTTGTTTAACAGAGCTGAAGTCAATGGGCTTTCTGTGGATTTGTCATCTTAGACAGAGATAGTCCTTAACTAAAACAGTCTCATTGAGAAATGGGCCATTCACATGCCTTTTCTTTCTGGAAAATATGCAGCTGAAACCCAGAATCCAGATAATTTTTGAAGTGGGATAATCATCATGGTCTTCTTCACCATGTACTTCCATTAAACTTGTAACCACGGCTTATAGAGGTCACAGATTTTCTATTCTGTTTCATTAAAATAATCAATACAACCAGCTAATAGAAGGGGAATAGAAGGGGAATTCTCTCACGTGGTCACATCACCTCATTTCTAAAACAACTAAGGCTTAAAAATCATAAACCCCAAAACAGATTAAGAGGGCAGAGTCAGCTGATGCTACAAGTGATGAAGCTTCAAAATACAGCTGAGCTAATCTAATGTCCAGATGAGTCCACAACACCCTCTAGCTCATTATTAAATACAAATCTATAGAGACCATCTCTGTATTCAGCCCTCAGAAAATAAGTCTTTATGGTGACTGTAAAACTCTCATTAGGCTACTGGGATTATCTCTTCCCTTTATCTTATTTGTTTGGCTCTATAAATGCTGAAGAAAAGACATGATGAATCAATGAGTGATTCAGATTTTGCCTTCAGTCTTTATCATCAGGCATTTATCTACTTTTTGTCTCTGGAGTTTTTTATCCTGCAGCAAATTTATTGTAGTGCCTCTGAGTGATTTTTTTTCTCTTCCTTCCCCTCCCTTGCCCCAATACTCTATTGATTTTCTCATTTTTACAAATAAGCATAGCAATAAATAAAATTACAAAAGCTCAGGACAGAATTGTAGCTGAATAAATACACTCATCAAGAATAAAAAATTGTTGCCTAGACTGGGAAAATTACAGCTCCCTCATGTACATTCTTTATTATGAAGTGAAAATGCAATTAGTAAGCAGAAGAATTCTCAGAGTCAGGCTTTTATTTCCCATTTTGCTACTGATGCACTGTGGTCACAGGTGGTGTATTTTAAAATAATTGGGCAACATTACCTAAGGTGGGGGTGAAATAGAGGTGTTCTAACACCACTGGCACCACTGCTTGACAAGGAGGTCATGGCATCACCCTTCTGTCACCATCACAGCTTCATGAGAGATCAGTGTAACAGACACTCACCTCTCAGCCTGGCTGAGAGACATCTAAATGGAACGTTGGCAAGCTGGTTTTTAACTTCTTGGACTGAAAAGTCCAGTTATACAGCACAGAGAGGAACGATGGATCAATATCTTTCTGAATATTCTACAGACTTCAGGATACTAAATCCTTGTTCCAAAGTATTACGGAATTACTTTGTGGCCTTAGTGATTTAGGTGTGATGGAAGGGCTGTTTTGCAGAGCAAGAGGAGGTCCAGCTCAATATTCTCTATTAGGTTTCTGTTTTCTAAAGATAGATTTATATTAGTACAAATAGTCTCCTATTACTTGAAAAAAAAAAAAAACAAAACAAAACCACCAAACAAAAACAAACATAAGGCACCTAATATATAATAAATGTTTCCTGAAAGAAGCTGATTAGATAAATTTCAGTTAAGGTGCTGCACACTCTCGGATTAGATAAATTTCGGTGAAGGTGCTGCACGCTCTCGGAATAGATAAATTTCGGTTAAGGTGCTGCACACTCTCGGATTAGATAAATTTCGGTGAAGGTGCTGCACGCTCTCGGATTAGATAAATTTTGGTTAAGGTGCTGCACGCTCTCGGATTAGATAAATTTCGGTTAAGGTGCTGCACACTCTCGGATTAGATAAATTTCGGTTAAAGTGCTGCACGCTCTCGGATTAGATAAATTTCGGTGAAGGTGCTGCACACTCTCACTAACCTTACATGCTTAGAAAGGTTGAAAGACTTATCCTTTTGGAAACAAACAAACGAAACACCCGTCATTTCACTAACTCTGAAAGCTAGTTACGAGAAATGTTTCCAAGTACAGAAAGTTCGACTGGAAGGGCGCCGGTAGCGGCTGTGCCGGGATGCCCCGGTTCAGCACCTCGGCCAGCTCCGCGGCCGGCGGGCACAGCGCGCAGCCCTGCCGAGCCCCAGGCCGTGCCACCGCCGGCACCAGCGCCCCTGCAAGGGCCAAGGGGACGGCTGGAGCACAGGGAGGAGGACGGGGAATGAGCGTGCCGCGCTCCTGCGGTCCAGGCAGCGCCTGCACAGCTGGTTTCAGCTGTGGCCTTGCTCAGAAAACACATTTTTCATTCCTGTCGTGAGACGCGTTTGGAAGAACGAAAACACTGAGCAACACGGGTGAAAAATGAGCCGCAAAGAGAAAGAAACATCAGGGAGGCAAAGCTGAAGGGAAATATAAAATGAAAGTTNTTTTTTTTTTTTCTGCTTGTCACTCTAACACAAGAACCGTAATAGAGTTTGTTTGTGCCTTCCTTAGAGGAAGTAACAGTAGGATATAGAGACAAGCCACAAGACAGCTGGAGGCAAAGTACAGAAGAGACTCATTGCAAGATGGATTTGATGAAAAAAAAAAATAAAACCTATAATCTCAGTGGAAAAGAGGGTGAGCTGTGGTTGAGAAATTAATTGTGCTGGACAGCACAACAAATAAATGAAAGCTCCATATGGATCAGGTTGATACTAAAATAGAACAGAATCTGGCAAGTTGACTAAGCTAGGCAAAACTCCCAAGAAGAATATCACAAAAAACATCTGAGGAAAAAAAAAACAAATCAGTAGAAGAACCAGTAAATTTGGAGAATGTGGAGACTGTGGGGTGTGATGATTTGCATCCCTGGCATAAGAAAGCAGCACAGGAATTACATAAATGGAAGAATTCATTTTGCATAAAAGCTACCTGAAACCTAAATGTTGAAAGAACTCCGAAGGAGATTAATATTGCAGGAGCTGCTCATGCAAAGCTGTGTGGGATGATGACAGAAACAACACTGTAAGTGACCTCATCTAGCATCAAAGAAGCTGCCTCTGGCACAGGAAATAAAGCAGTTGCCTCTGAACACAGGCCTCATTTGCTCCTGATAAATCTTAACGAGATGAACAAACCAGGGGAACTTAATGATATCCTCAAATAAGGATATCTACCTCCATATCTATATTTCAAAAAAGTTAATAGATTTGATATTTACTACTATAAAAAAATACTTGATTTAAGTATGCTGCATCTGGCAGGAAAACATTGGTATTGCTAGAGCAGTCCCTTGGAGAGTCTAGAGAGCAAATGTCACTTATTTTATAGTCCAAGCACAGAGGAATTTTACTTCTTCACGGTTGTCCAATTGCCAAAGAAAAATCAAACATTATGTAACTCATTTATAAATTCTATATTTTAATTCAGTGAGATTTTTAATTTGCTTGACAGATTTATGTCTTTGCAAAGATGGCCCAGTGTATGGCATAGAAACCTGCATCAAGAATTTCTAGGCATTTGCCCCAAAAAATGGGAATGGCAAAAAGCTAAAAGCAAAAGTCATTTGGAAGGTTAAAACAAAAAAATCCCACAAAATTCTGGCAGTACAGAAGAAAGATAATCTAACCCTTGATTAAAGCTTTCAGCAAAAACTATTCAGTACATGTTCTACCTTCAAGGCAAAAATAAAATTCTTCACTTCAATCAGTGATACAGGATAAGTTGAAATAAATTTCATTAATTGGAGGAATTTGAAAAGGTCATTTAAAAATCACCACAAAGTAGATGGCATCACTTGGGCCTAATCCTGCCTTCACAGAAAGCAGTGGTGGTCCTAAGCTTCCTCAGCCCTCAAAAAGAAAAAAAGTTGTGTAATTAAGAAGGGTCACAATATGTGCTGGTAGGTCTAAACAGATTATAGCCAGAGCTAAGTTTGAACCCCGGGTTCCTGTTCTAGGTGGGGTACAAAACTGTATTCATCACAGTAGTAGCTGAGAACTGATAAAACAGAGTCCCTTTCTATTAAAAAAACCTTTCAAATCTGCAAGAGTAAAGCATGCTCAGTCATGTATGAGTAATAAACACTCTGCTTCTCTATAATGTGAAGAATCTTTTCTGATTTACTTGCACATCAGCCTGGGAAAAACATGAGAAATCTTTCCAGCATACCTGTTCCAGGTATGTTCCAGTAGTGCAAAGGTATACAGAGAACAGCAAAATTCAGCCTTATGCCCCATAGCAAGAAAAAAATATTCTGCTGAATGTGTTACACCTGCTCACAATGCTTGGTCCAATGTATCCAAGTCTGAAAAAGAAATCAGTAGATCAGTAACTTCCATATAGGCAGCTCTTTCTTCTGCCAGGGGCCCTGAACTTTTGTTCATCATTTTGAGTCTGTTTGGAAGAGGAACACATGGATTGGGACCTCCCCCCTCCCATCTTCTCTCCTGGACACCGGTAAGTACAAAGAGACCTCCTCTCATGTTCTGTATTTCATATTACACCTTAAATGATCTATTCCTTTGGGAATGGATAGTTTCTTATTTTCCACTATAAGAAGCCACTTGGGCTGTATTCCTGGCTAAATAGCAAATTTACTCCTAAGAACAGAAACAGAAGTTTTTCCTGGCAAGATGACTTCTTGTGTGAGGAAAGGACTGGGAGCTAAGTCAGAGCTTGTCACCTCTGTGCCACTGCTTCTCTTGTAAACATCACCAAATCCACTCATCTCACTGGATGCCCAGTCTNTTTGAAAACCTTTCTTGCCTCTGGGGGACATTGAGAAGACAAATTCATGAATCTCTTGCAAAATGCTGAGAGGTCTACTTACCACTCCATGAGAGTCTGTTTGATAGAATGGGAATAGCATTGTTTGGTTTGGATCCCACATAAAGGATCTGAATTAATAGCAGTGATGAACACTGCTAGTGGAACGGAGGAAGCTGCAGGAGGGAAATACCTACTGAACTGACCCAGAAAGAGTTAAGTGCCTGATGGAAAAATCCCTATGGGTTTGAACTGAACGTGCAGTGACAATGAGGAAATCCATCTGGATGTAAAGCTGCAAGAAATACGAGGCATCAAGAAAGGCAGCATTCATGCTTTTTGTGACTTAGGAGTTATTGTATCCAGCATTTGTCATGATACCTCAGATAACACATAATTGTTCTCCAAAGGGCTCTCCACAGAGCTTGCATAATGAAGCAGGTTTCAAAAATGCTTAGTGGGAAAAAGGGTGTCTCATGACAAACATAAATGTTCCTTGTATCTCAAAAGGAGCCAGTTTCAGTAATTGAAATAAATTCTTCACACTGGTAACAGGCATGTGAGCAGAGCAGATTGTATTTAAGTTCAGGAAGATAATCAGAGCTCTCATCCTGCCTGTTTTCAAACCCAGAGTGCTGCTCTGAGATTTGCAGATAGCCATGTCCAGCAGGAGCTTAGCAGGGTCAGCCATAGCTCATTTCTGGAAGAGCTGGGACTTAACAGCAAACGAGTCAAGGATCCAGAGTAAATTAATAAAACCAGTAAGGAGTCAGGTCAAGAACAGCAAAGACAAGGAAGAACTTAATTTCACTTGCAAACATGTTTCTGGTGGTTGATTTTGTATTTCTGTGGTTTTGGGAACAAAAAGGGCTTCTTTGCTTGCTTTCAGAATTCACCTGTTTGCATGAAAGGAGATGGGAGCCATCAAACCACCAGCCAGACCCAGCGAAGCACATTTCTGTAAGACTGAAAAAAAAAAAAGAGTAGAACTCACTGAGAGCAGAAAAATTAAAATGACATTGTAGGAAATGGAAAACACTCTATTAAATAGATATTCATGCCAAGGTGATGAACTGATTATGAGGCAAGCTCAGGAGAGAGTTCAGCTGGACACACTGGAGGACTTTGGCAAGTCATTTAGTCAGCATTGTCCTCACCTGTCTGAGGCAAATAATTTTCCAGTGTTTCAAAGACACAGTGAACTACCTGACTTATATATTGATACTTGACATGCTCTAAAACTCTATAATGTGCATATTACCATAAACTTTAATCAGGTATTTTATTAAAAATGTTTTTAAATAGTGCATCTTAGAGGCTAAAATTAACAAGTAAATAAAGTAGAAAAGCAAAGTCAAAACCAGAATGAGCAAGACACAATGGTTATTCCTTGAGGCTGCTCATGTTTTAAACACCCTCTCTCAGGGCTGCTCAGTACTTTCCACTGAACACGACAGCATCCACTGGTGATTGACACTCAGCCATTACACAGTGCAGTTTTGTCAGCAGGAACTCAAGGAAAAAGTGAAGCTGAACACCTTTGGATAAGTGTGCACTCCTGAAAATGGCCATAATTTACTCAAGCCTCTTCCATTGATGCTGATAGGAGTAACATTTTAAGATAAGCCTGTAGAAAAAAAAACTGTAATTTTCTGGTTTCAGAAAAAATCCTTGTTTCTTTCCCTACTGCTTTTGTGGGAAGAGGAAGCCCCAGGTGTCTGACTGCAAGCTCTCAGTCACCCAGTGACTCTGACCTAGAGAGCATAATACAGAGCAATCACACCTCCATGGGGTAGCTATTCAGAGACATTCACGCCTATACAGGTGAGCTGGGTTCCTTGCTTTTTTGGGTTGGGTTTCTTTTTCTTTTTTTTTTTTTTTTTCTTCCCCTCTTTCTTTTCATCTCTGAATTCCTTAGTCTAGGCAGATTTTCTTTTCACTTGTTCTTTATTTTATTTCGTTTTTATTATTTCACCTCCTCTTTGCAGTTGCCCCCCCTCAAAGGCACATCAATCACCGCTACCAGTTTGAGCTGGGAAAGGAAGGCTACTTCAAGGTCACTGTGTAAAAAGCCCTAAAGCTTTTCAGTGAAAGGGAAGGGAAAAGAGGCCGTAAGCGGCTTCCTGTTTCTATTCACTGTTTAGGGAAACTCCTTAGGAAGGAAGGAGAAAGTATGCATGTGGGGAAGGCTGTATGTATGGCCAGAGGAAGGGGGAAGGGCCACACACAAAAGGGCAGTCCTTAAAGATAATATCCCACAAAGAGGAAAAAACTGATTGGCATGCAAATAGATGAGTGTGAGCCGGAGAGAGATGAAGGAAACAGATGCAATTCCCCAGAGACAAGCAGCCCCCTCGAGGCCAATTGCCCGTGAAAGGGGCTGGCCATCGTTGACAAGGACAGATATCAAAGAAGGGAAGTGGGGGAACTGCTAGGATAAATCCAGCATGTGTTCCTTCCTGGATTTTCTGCATGCTGCCAGAGGAGCAGCTGTGCTTCTGCTTGGCCCTGATACCATCTCTCAGGATAGCCAGAGCTTCTGCTCACATGATTCAGGTGGGTACATGGGGAAAAGGAGCTTTCACCATGGCAGAAACCTCACAACTCCCTTCTCTGCTTTCCTCCCTGTTGCTGACCCCAAAGGGGCACAGGCAGCAGAGGAGCCACAGGCACATCCCTGAGCAGGGGATGGAGACCCAGCTCCACTGCCCCATGCCCAAAGCTGTTTCTGTTACCCAGCCCTCTGAACAGCAATTTTTGCCATCACCCCTGGGCTTACATGCACTATTTATATTCCATATTTAAAATGAAACCATGCTAAACACACTTCAGTGTTGTTTTACAAGTGAGGAAGTATCACATTCAACCTTAACTGAGGGCTGGATTAAGATGTGCATACACAAGGATAAAGCCAGGTTACTACACACTATTTCCTGTTAGCAGAATATTTTGTAATGCTGTTTTCCCTAGGTTTAGGGTTTTATGTTTTCTTTGACTATGTGGGCACAGGAGAGGCAAGAGAAGTGTCATATTTTTTATTTTTATATTGTTTACCAACTACAGACTTGCAATAGAGTTGTTATATATCATCTTTCAAAACACATTTTGAGTACTGTGGCTGTTGAAATATTAGTTTTCAATACCTATTCAACTACAGTCACTTACAATGACACTATTGTTCTAGGTACCTTACTAGTACAGAATAAAAGGCAATCTCTATCTCCAAGAATTTATATTCTACAGATTACCCATAACATTTAGGCAAATCTTTTCAAATGGATATTCTTATTTTATTGCTGGAGAATTTAGATATAAGTATTTTTTCCTTAAATGAGATTCCTATACAGGAATTCCTAACAGTGCCATTAAGAGGAAACTGTTAAAAGAATACACCGATTTATTTAATGTAAATATTCATGCAGAGCCATAGAAAATACAGATTGTTTTTGTCACAGACGGAAACAATGCTAGTGATTAATAATGTGGACATAACTGAACTTTCATTTCCTCTTGAGTGCTGTGATGCTTGCCTTCTGATTCCAAAGGATTCCTACATTATGCTGCAGCAATAAGCCTCTCATCTTTAATTATCAGTTCCTGCACAAAACCAGAGAGGTAAAACGAACCCGAGTCAAACAATGCCTGCCAGCTGCCCTATTGCACTGTATTTCAGGGAGCCTATGGAGAGATTGCAACACAACAGGAGAGCTAAAAAAAGCCAACCCTGGAACCTGAGATAAGGAAGCACTGAGAAAAACAGCAACCACAGGTTCTCATGGGATGAGGCTTGGCTGACACTGGAGCAAGAAATACATGAAAGAAACAAGTGAACCGCACCCATGAAGTGACAGCTCCTGTTCCGTGATAGAGACCCAGATAGGCTCTTGCAAGCTGGGTCTCTGCCTTGGCTATTTATATAACTCTAATAGGAAAACCTACTAATACATATAAACAAGAATTCTGGACTCTAATGGTTGGTGATTATCTATTTAATCCTCTCTACAGATTTTCTAAAAGGCATACCAAGCACATTCTATAAAAAAGAAAATTTGAACTGTGATGAAACCAGTTTCCAACTAAAGGCTAATAAGCACAGTAGTACAAAACCATGGACACAGTTAAAACATATAAAATTTTCAGTGTGTCTTGGCCCTACCAGTACTTTTGGCAGTAAGACAAAAAGGTCTTGCCACCTCAAGTGTGTATCAATTTAACACAGACAGCACTGTGCATCTTTGGAATACATTAATAAAGTAAAAAATGATGGTGGGGACAAATGATGAATTCTGATTCAACCTGAAACCAAAGCCAGCTTAGTTCCCTTAACTTTTTGTGTTTTCTTTTCATTATAACTGCTCCTTTAGAACTTCTCTTCATTACTCCCTTGAAATTACTCCCTTCCCAAGTGGCCTTCCTAGAAGCCTATAAAAGTAAGTGAATAATACAATTCAACACATCTCTAATCTGTGCTGTTCCTCAAAGAGATGCACTGGGGTTTTACAGACAACCAGAGCACAAACCAAATTCTCATTTAGGATTGTTCCCTTACAATTTCAACATCACCAAAACTGTGATTAAAATGTGCTGACCTCACTTTATCCCACCAAGGCCTGCAAACACAGCCATGCAGGGCTCCTCATCAGGCCATACACACCTTCCATGGCTTTAAGAACTAAATGATTCCATGCAAATGAAGTTGTGTTATCAGTACATTTTTATGCCTGGAAAGATTCCTGTAGACCCACATGGGCCTATTGATGTCTGGTGGAGTTGAAAGCGAGCTGAACTTTGCTGGAGAGGCCTTAAAAGGCTGAGATGAAAGGAGCTGACTTTGATTAGACATTTGGAGGGATGGGTCACGCTTCTTTGTTCCTACACTAATGACTGCACACAGGACACACCTTCTCTTTCATCTCTCCAGAGACAGGTGTTGACACTCTGGATTCGGCTCAGTTCCCACACACTTTCTCCTGCTGAACCACCTGACCATCCACACACAACCTCCCAGCCATGCACTGATTCCTGTTCTCAGCAGGTACCTTATGTGATAAGTCTGAACTGCCCTTCAGCCTCATGGGCTTGCTCTGCCCTGTGCAGGGAGCAGGTGGATGAAGCAGAGCCCTGCACTTCCCTGCCTGTGTTTCATGGGAGAGAGCAGGAGAGCTCTTCCCCACCTGGCACAAGATGTCCATCCATGCAACCACAAGAAAAGTGCACAAGAAGTGAGGTTCAGTCTTAAGAGAGGAGGAACTTAAGAAAAAAATCAAATAAAAGTAAACCCAAATCTGTTTAGATGCAGTTCCAGGCACTGAAGTCCATTGTACACCACAAGCAGATCTTTCTCTGGATATGGCTAGGTACACTGCTGCTGTGCCTCCAGAAAAACTCAGCTCAGGAGTCAGAGATTCTTGGGGATCTGTCCTTAACATTCCCATATGTCTGCTGGATAATGCAGTAAAATCAGAGCACTGACTATCTTATAGGGTGAAACAACAAAAAAAGATAGGATTTGAAGATGAGAAGTACCAAAAAAAACCAAGTGTAACTAGAAGGCATGGTCCAAAAAAAGATGAAAACTTCAAGAGGGACAGAATTGCAATGATGACATGATTAACTTGTAGATTAATGCCTTCTAAACAGGACAGGATTGAAAGTCAATACTTCAGTTTATTGATTTTGGCAATGATTCTTATTTCTTACATCTTTCAGCAGTGTCAATGAAATACTCTACAGGATGCTACTGATTAAAAACAGGCTTTATGTTTGTAACTTGAAAACTATTAAAAATAATGGAAGAAAATTGAAATGTAGGCAACAACATAATGCTCTACACACTGTTCACCAAGGAAAGTTTCAAGCACAGAAACCAAGGAAAACCGTGAACCACAAATACTATTTACAACAGATTTATTTTTAAACAAGGTAAGGCAAAGACAGAAATGTGACCTCCAGCAGTCACACCTTTAAAATTCAAACTGGAAAGAACACTATCATGTTTTCCTTCACTGTATGTTATATACAAGTTTTTCAAATGTTTGCTCTTTAAAGATCCAGTTGGCAAAAATAAGCTACTTTTAGAAATATATATGATGTATGATTCAAAATTGATCAGTTTAATTCTGCAATATGTATTGTATGGATGGCTCAACCATGGTGTTTTCCTCATGCAACGTCTGATATTAATTCTAATCTCAGACTGCTCTCTACTGGTAATAAATTATGTTAAAACTCATTAAATAGGTGCAAATCCAGAGACATATAAAGAACTTCAGTTGGCACACATTCTGTCTTTGAATGGATGCAGGAATGGGGGGGTTTGGGAAGGCAACAAGAATCTGAAATAAAGAATAAAATCCACATGCTTAAGCCAAAAGCTTTTTATTGACCCATCACGCCCTTATTCCTGCTCCAACTGAACTTGATACCAAAACATGCAGCTGTCCCAGATTATTTAGGAGGGTTTTGGCCATTTGAACATAAATAATTCTTCCTGCACTCATGCAGGATGGGACTTGCAAGAACAAAGCATGCAGGCTGCAAGTGGAGAACCGGGACAATTTGGTCCTTGTGCCACTTCAAGAATTTCTTGAGTGCCAAAGGTGTCTTTGTGATAACTTTATTACCACTACTGGGTGCAAAGTAATTAATGGTTTTCTTCTTACTATTTCATACCTTAACAAATTGTCCCATAACACTGGGAGGCACCAAACTAAACCTGTAACATAGGCTAAGTACCCCATACTGCAGCACTGCCATTTCCCTTTGCCCTATGCCATATTTATGATGTTTGATAATAACAGGAAAATGCACTGTTCACAGTCTTGCTTTTTTAAGGCAGTGAAACTCCTCCTAAGACCTCTGTGAGGTGCACATGCACTGAACCTCAGGGAGAGAAAACTGGACACTGTGGTTTGTTTTTCTTTACAAGTAGTCAGGCTTCAGGCTGTGCTGAGGTCCCAGCTTTGAACCTCACTAGTTCCTGAGGCAAGAGCTCTTGACAGAGACCAGGCACAAATGCCAGCTGTTCCAGTTCTCATTTTCTCAGACCAGCCTCCCAGAAAGAAACCCAAACCCACAAACCGAAACAAACCCCAATTATTATTGTGGGACAAGTTGAAGTCCTTTCCCTTTGTCTCTCCTTTCCACTTACTCTTCAGAGTTTGACTGTATCTCCCTGTCACTCTTTCAAACATCTTTTTCTTTCCTGGCACAAATTTACACAGGAAGGGAAAGAAGCTAATGCCAGGGATTATTCACCCAGTTCAGCACAGCATGACAGACCATTGGCCCAGATACCTCTGTTGTTCCTCTTTGTGTCCTGTGCCACCTGTTGCTTATTTTTTTTTTTCACATGTTCTTCAGTAACTGCCCAGACTTAACTCTGGGCAGAGTCCAGATAGAGTCTTGATAGAGTCATAATTTACCCTCTGTACTGTGGTTCTACCCACCTCCCCCACCCCCAATTATTTTTGCTAGGGTGGTTCATTACCCAATTTTTAACATTGGTACATACACTATATTTTGTTTTGGTCATCCTTAAAGCCTGACTCTATTGTAGTCATTGAGATAAAGAGAAATCTAGCATTGGGAACAAAATTTTAAAACACTGGAAAAAAAAGTGCAAAAATAGCAGGTCAAGAAAAAAAAAAAGTTCAATGCAATCTGGGGCATAATGGAAGTACTGGCTGATCTGTTGCCACCCTCTGTGTCAAATTATTCAAGCATGATAATTGTTTGCAAACATATGGAACACAGGAAAAAAATTTGTAGATTTGGAGAATTCAAAAGTATCTCTCATATTGGGATCTTGCTTCCATTGAATTGAATAGGATTAAATTCACTTAATAGTCTAGAAAGAATGTTAATGAACAAAATCTGAGTTGCTCCATTACTTTAGAATAATTTAGACAGTGTTTGGGGCCTTCTAAATCTGTGAAAGCCTACCTCCAAACACTCCAGCAGTGCATGACACAACCCTTTCCAGCAATACTGTGAGAAGGATGATCCCAAAGGAGCCCCTACAGTCTCCAGAGCTGTGCTGGGGGACCCCTTGGGCCATGGACCATGACCCCACACTGGGACTCTTGTCTGTGTTCAGGGGCTCAAAGTCAAGGCAAGATCTCACTACAGGCATGAAATGCACCTCCTAAGAGGGAAATCATGGAATCATAGAAAACCCTGGGTTGGAAGGGACCTTAAAGACAACCTTGTTCCAATCCTTCTGCTGTGGTCACCTTCCACCATCCCAGGTTGCTCAGAGCCCCATCCAGCCTGGCCTTGAACACTTCCAGGGACACAGCAGCCACAGCTTCTCTGGGCAGGTTGTGCCAGGGCCTCACCACCCTCACAAAAAGACTTTCTTAATATCCAATCTAAACCTACTCTCTGTTCAGTTTGAAGCCATTCCCCCTTGTCCTATTACTTCATGCTTTGTAAATAGCCCTTTTCCATCTTTCTTGTAGTCTCCCTTCAGATACTGGGAGGCCACAATTCACGTTTCTGGCCACTGAATTTCAGAGGATGGATAGACAGCAGCTATCACCCTGCCAAAGCAGCTTGTCCCAAAACCTTTCCTCTAGTGTCAATGTGGGAAATTGATGGTTATTTCAAATTTCATAGACAATGCAACATTATTTACTGAGCTGCTCAGGAAACATGGCAGTGTAGAACATTCATCTCAGCACTGAGTTACACAGCAACCTATCACAATTCCAATGAAAAAGAATGCACTGATGAAAAGATTTAAAACCTAAAGAAACCCTCAAAATAAAACCACACACCAAAAAAAAACCCCAAAAAACCAAAGCAACCCCAAACAAAAAAGCCCCACAAAAATTAAAGGAAAAATAAAAACAACAAACCCAAAAACCATTTAAGCAAACCCCAAATTCCCCCACCCCCCAAAACAGGCATTGTTCCAACCAACAGCCAAACAACTGAGGTTGGAGAATTTACTGCCCAATTATTACGTGACCAGTTATTGGATAGAGTTGACAAATATTTCCTCCGCTTTCCTTTGCTTCAGAGTTGGCACTGCTCTTCTGCCTTTTGGAAGAACTGGAGTTCTTGCCAGACTGCTTGGCACTGCTCTAATTGACAATTTTAGGGCAGTAAATTAGAAGGGTTTTTCATGTTGTTTTACTTCTAATTTTAATCAGACATAGAACCACTTGGCACACCAAGCCACACACTCTTCCGTGCAAGTTCACAGTGCCTCCATAAAAATACCCTCATTGAAATGTAACTTAACTTTAAAAGAGTCACACAAAAGCAATGTGCTGACTAAATGCACTAGTATGGTGCATTGAGAGACTGTGAATTCCAATTTCAGCCATGCCAGTCATTTGGCATTAAAACATGCACCAGCTGTGAGTGTTTGGATCTCGATAAGTCAGAGTGTGCTGGAAAGCTGACAAGATACTGCTGTGAAAATGTTTCCAGCCCCTAATCTCGGCTGTCTCCTCTTTTTCATATTTTGCTACCCATGTTGGTGTATAATATAGGGAGAAATAAATGCAAAATCCAAAGAAGATGTGGATGGAGTGACATCAGTATTTATAGGAAGTGTAAGATAGTGCTGCCACTCACACAGTTCTGGACTCCTCTTTGATGAGTTGTCTCTGGTCAGCCTTTCTAAATTGCTAATTTATTTTCCTTATGTGAGAAAGAGCCCTGTAGTAGTAAACTGGGATATGTAACATTACTGGGACAGGAAGGAATAGTGCAATTGAAATCCACAGAAAGCCTTTCAAACTGGGACACTAGCTGCTATCAAAGGAGCTGAAAAATGAGTCTCAATGAAGAGGTATTTTTGGACTGATTTATCAGTAGAGCATATCATTCTGTAAACTCATTTTTGAGCAAATATTTCTTTCCTTGTCTCTATTATTTATTCATATACACATTAAATTTCATACACAAGCCACCAGATTCTAACCTGCTGAGGAGGGCAAAGCAGTGTGCTTCCCATCTTACTTAGCCTGCAAGATGCTCTGGATCGTATCCTGCCTCTCTAGAAGGAAAATCTTCCCCCTTTGTTGCACCCATCTTCCCAGCCACACAACAGAGGTGAGGAAGACTGCAAATTCACTTCAGAGTCTGAAGTGTCTGTAGCAGAAAGCTGAAAAAGGACAGCCTGAAAGCAAGAAGCCATTGCTCAGTGCTCTGAAGCAGTCACCACATCATCCTCCTCCTCCTCACGTGGCTCCAAGGGATGCAAGAGAGGACAACACCCAGGACAGCTGGCAGAGAGCAGGAACGCCTCAGCCTGCACCCCAACCTCCCTCCCCTGCTGCTCTGCAGGTGTCAGGTGTGAAGGAAAGGGGAGAAGGGCCAGAACATCCCTGCTCCAGCCACAGGGGAAGGACAACCTGCACAAGGGCAGGGGCTGGCACAGGAGCTACCAGGCTGCTCTGCACCAGTGGAACACTCTCCAATTTTTTATTGTCCAGATCAAATTCTCAAAAGCTAGGAGGATTCTAGCTTTAGCTCAAGGATGTTTTAGCAATGTAAAGTCCTCATAAACACTCTAGCCTGGGGAGAGTTTCACCCATTAAAGTGAGACAGAGAAGTATCAGAATCACACATTTATCCAAAGGTACAACTAAACTCCTCCTCCGGTACTGCCACAAACACAGCTTCAGCTGAGAACACCTCCAACCCTACACACACACTCACAGTATTTAATATCAATTAATGTTTTATCAAAATCGTGAGTAAGTAGAAGGAGGATACTAATTACAGTCCCTGGTATTAAAGACAAACTGCTGCAGTAGATCCTTTTTCCCCAAATGAGGTCTACAGGGGAATAACATAATTAAGGTACATGCAAAGAAACCCCTGTGAGCTAGCCAAAGCAGTGTTTTATTATCACAATACCATTCCTCAAATGCAAAGGTCACCCTACCTAAAACTGAGCAAAACTGAAAAGAGGTAATTTGAGAAATGTTTTTTTTAACTCCTTCTCATAGAAATAAAAAATAAAATAACATACATGTTTTACAGCCAAAGTCTGAAAGTAAAACAGCAATCAGGTGCAACAGTTAAATCCAAAGGAGTTTCCCATTTCAAGTCAAGCTCACTGCAGGGAAAACAGAGCAAACTAATTATGATGTAAATCCACAATGAATGATGCAGAAATAGTATGCAGTATAAACAATAATTTTGAAATTCCCAGTTTATATCAGCAGTGATCTATTTTATACACTCCAGAAGTGTAACTCAGAAAAGATATTTCTGCACTAATGAGAGACTTCTACTTTTTAATCAAAGAATAAATTAAAGCATTTTCAAAAGCATGCCAGCCTCATTAATTAGTTCCATTAAAATGTAAAAGATGAGTACACACATTTGCCTCAATTTGTGCTTGCACCTCTTTACCTTAAATATCCTATCCTGTATTATTACAGGCTTGGCTGGAAATAATATCTATTATTAATATTCCTTGATACCTCTCATTAGAATATCCTGCATTCAATTGTTTACAATTTATCTCAATTATAACTATTTGGGCTGAAGTTTTCACAGAGGGCATTTTAGAGAATTTCAGCCAAAGTACTGCATTTTCCAAGGATGAAATAAGGGGAAATAAACAATTTAATCCGTGTCTAAAAAAACCAAAAAACTAACTAACAATTGCTTCTTGAACATAAAAAAAATATCCAAATGAATCTATTTCAGAAAACACATTTTGGAAAAGGTTTGAAATCTAGGAGAAGGCTGCTTTGTGCTGTCCCCATGGAAATCCATTGGCATTAAGGAAGTTATGATCTATTGTGCTTTCCACAAACCAAGTCATTCATCAAAGGATGGTGGAGCCTTTCAGCTTTGTTCCTTGATTGCACTGAACTAAAAGTGAGAAAGAACCAGGATGGGGACTCTGCTGAGCACCCACCCAGACCCAGTGAATTCCACCACGGGCTCCCTGCAACCACCAGGTTAAAAGCTCCCTTTGCTCCTGACAAAGCTCCCATCTCCCCATGCAGAGGGTGATAGAACAACATCTGGGCAGCTTCCCTGAGCTGCAGTGTGGGAGATCTCTGTGGATTTAGGCACTTCAGCACTTCTAAGCACCTTCACCTCCAGCAGCTATTGGGACAGAATTGCTTTATATTAAATTCTCTTTCAAAAGCTAGAAAATCACCCAAATCAAATACCCACACACCATTCTCAGAAATGTTTTTGGATGGCCACACTTATCACTCAAGAGTGAGGAAATGCTAAATATAAGCTTCTCTCTGCAACTGTAAGTCATTCCTCTTTTTGTAAAAATTATCCTAGTCTTTCTATTTTCCCCACAGGGGCAATTTCATCCAGTGCACAGCAGGAATCATGTTCACTAAATGAGCAACGATTCAATAATTTCTCCTTCTGTCACTGTTCATTACTGGTCTAGAGCCTTACCTTTTGCATACTGTTTAGTCCAAATTCTAAACCAGCATTGTTTCTGTATTTGCCAGTGCAGTATCAGACCATTTCCAATACACTAATTGACTTATTTTCCCAAGTTCCCTGCATGATAAGGGGGTTTATTATTCTCATCTAGAAATGGCAAATGGAGCCATTTTGTGTGTGGCATCAGCCAAAGGTGGTTTCAAAGTTAAAGCCAAGCAAGTACATGAGAAAAAAAGCCTATTTAACTCCTGACCATACCCACAAGTTGGAGAATTGGATCCATGTCTAACACAACTGACTGAACCTGCAAAGAGCAGAGCCCATTACTGCAGACACAAGATGCCAGCAGCACTCGTGCACCAAGCAGGCAGTCTGCTTTGCAAAGCTCTACCAAACCATGAGGACACTGCTCACTGGTAGCAGGGAAATGTCTGATCCTCCTAAGGGGTGCAATACAGAAACTGCACAAGATCTACTACAGCCTGAGAGACAGCAGTCACCAGCAACCTGTCCTTCACAGCACAGCCCTCAGCTGAGCTTCCAGCCAAAGGGCACCAGGGTGGTTTGGTCAATGCTCAGTAGCCTGGCCTAGTCCTAGGTGCATGTTCTAATTAAGGCCACTTCTGAAGGCAGCCCTGGATGCTTAGGACAAGCCTTGCTGCAGGTCCAGAGCCCCCTGGAGCAGCTGTGGCTTTCACAAGAGGCAATTCCATTAAACAGCTGTGGACAGAGCAGGAATTTACTCTACTGTGACTTTATTTTCTCTGCTTTTATCTACTTATTTTTACTGAATAAAGCAATTTGGGTCTGATTTTATTGTCTCAGTCAGACTAACAGGTGTCTCAGTTGAAAGAGTTATCAATAGATGCATGTTTTCTCTGAAACAGAAGGAATGACTTTTTTGGTTCTGTATCAAACAAAGGGACTCTTTAGAGAGGAAGAATCAGCGAACACATGTTTGTTTAACACAGAATTAGCACTAGACATGAACATCTAAGAGAGGCAAGCCCAGCTCACTGTTATTGTAAATGCAGAAAGCAGAAGAAAATGAAATTTCTCTGAGTGAGAGTACCAAACACTCTCCTTGTGATACTAAGCCCTATTCTGTGTGAGCTGACAGTACTGCCACATTCACTGCATGCTGACAGCTGAGTTAAGAAGTGTAACACTATGATACAGAGGTGTCAAGGTTGCTGAAATTAATACTGGGATGTGCACTGTTTAGCTTGTTGACTCAGCTAACTTAGGTGTGGTGGAGAAGCAGCATCATATGACAGTAGAGGCACTGCAATTTAGTATGAAGTTAAGCTATTCCTGTTTGGAAAGATTTCTGACGCTTTCTTAGAAAATGTATATTTTATACTAGACTTTTAGCTGAAGATACCAGTTTACTGCACATGCATGTGTCTGTTACTACAGATGGGGAAAATGTAGCAGAAATGGAGCTGCTCAGAAGGAGAGCAGCCAAGGGAATGGTTTAGGATTCTGAATTACAGTGCTCTATCCCCTTTCCCCCACTCTAAACAAGAGACTCCAACCCTTGGAAGACAAAGGTTTTTGACTGTTGCAATAAGTGATATCCTCTCAGATCCCACTTGTGCCACGGAGCTGTACAATGAGATGACTCAGAAGCAGCCTGTAAGGCTGGGGAGAAGTTCCAGAGCCCCCTTTAACAAGAAAGGACACACCTCCTGCCTATTCAGGGGAGAGGCTACTCAACACAAACAACTTTTGTTTTCAAGAACACTTTTGCTTTCAAGTTGAGCAGTCCCAACAGCATCCAGCAAAGAGTAGCTCTCAGCCACATGCCATCAAATCCCTTGCAATGGCCTACATATTCTGTTCATCTCTCTTCAGGCATCAGGGCCCTTTCACCCTTAATCTTTATATTAATATAAAAATATTAATATATATTAATAGTCTATAGATTGTCTCTCTTTACTTTTTCTAATTTGACTTAGTCTGATGTGGGAGATTACTAGGGTATCTTGAAGTCAGTAAACACACCTGAGTAAAAAATTTGTTGCTCTGAACCACATAGTAAAGACAGAGTTGTCTTCTACTGAAATTGTTCCGGTACAGGAGAACCAAAATCTGGATCTAGAATTTCACAATTTTTTTTTTTTTTTTTTTTTTTTTTTTTTTTTTTTTTTTTTTTTTTTTTTTTTTTTTTTGAGAGGAGAGGGATTTTTCTTGTCTTTCCCAGAGAGCTGCTATATGCTTTGCATTTGCTTTACTTCAGGGACCTCGAGATCAGCCCACATCTTAGAGGGAGGTGAGCAGAGAGCCCAGACATGATGACAAGGAGCAGAGTGAGGCACTGACGTGGATACCACAGCTCCCTGCGTAAACAGGGCTCCCTCCCATCCAAGAACACTCAATTCTTACTGACTCAGCCTTGCAGCAGGCTGTACTTTAACAACACTGCCACTAATCCCGACCCTACTGCAGCGAACTCCGGCATTTCCTCGCTGGATTCTGAGCACAGCTGTGCAAATGACAGATTTCCCTGGAACAGCCATGGTTTGGAGTACCCTGGTGGGGGGTGAATCACCTCAGGCTGAGCGGGCGCTGAGCGCTGATCTCTCACAGCCGAGGAATGTGCTCTGTCTGCCCACTGGCTGTGGGCAAAGCTCAGAGCCTCTGCTGCTGGATCAAACAGGGCAAGGGGGCAACCAGCCTGTTCTCAGACCTCACCACCACCCACTGCTCTCCGGACAGCTCACCCAGAACTCACGGAGTAAATGTCATCTTTTCCTTACTTCCAGCAGCATTAATGTAGCCTTCGTGTTTGCTGGGTCGGTGTTGTAACCTCTGCAGCCCTTGACTGCTTCAAAACAAGGCCCTTGCTGCCTGATCCTGTGTGCACCAGAGCTAATGACAGCGCTCCCTTTAGCCACACCACTAAATCACTGTGCAGGTTCTGTATTTAGGGCGCCCATGGAACAGGATTCCACTGGAACGACCAGCAGAGCTACACCAGTGCAAGGCATAAGAGAAACGCTTTGCTGCTGCCAGGCAGGGGACTGTTGCACCTCACTTACTAAATGGACATCGTGAGAGCTTTTGAAGAAGAACTGAAACCATATTTTTTCAAAATAATTCCATTTTTGCCAGCTTTCTTACTCTACAGAGAAAACACATTCCACTGAGAAACTGTGTAGAATTGCCTCCAGAATATGTATTGCATCAGTCATATTTCTTAGGCTACACTTAAGTCAAGGATGTAACCACCAGAGACAGAGATCAGTAGGGCTGGCTTCTACTAAAATTAGGGGCTTACTTAGCCTGACCAGGTACATCACAAAGGATAACACAGACTTGATGAAGACAACACATTAATACAGGGCACTTGTAAAGTTAATCTGACATGAAGGAGGTGTTTAAATTCTTGTTTCTTCTCTAGACAGTTAAAGACATTATATATTCATATCTATCTATGCCTATATATACACCTATGCCTATCCATCTACATTCATGTTCAGCTTGAATTTTTCTTATAAATTTAAAATATTTCACTGGAATACCAATTACAGCAGCGAGAGGAAAATTACCAAATGTCTCAAACCTCTTAGGCAGCCACATATATAAGCTCAATGTAACATGCATACAGATATTTACATTCCAGGCTCTACAACAGCCACTTTATGGTTTTAAGTGCATATTTCCTACAGACAAAGAAATCCGAGGTCGTCAGTTATTACATTCATGTTACCTGAACATCTTGCATTTTAGTAAGGTTTCCATGCACAAGCAATATTAACATCTGTTTCAAGGATCTCTGCTGGAATTGTAGCTTCACACAGCCAAATTGCCTATGTTTCCACCAGGGAAATGGCTATTTATTTTATGCAGCCATCTGGGCTCTAAATACTATGTTTTGTCATTTGTGGTCTTGTTTTCCAGGGTTTCTTATATGAAATTTGATTTCTTCATAACTTATTTCTTCTGTAAATGACATTTTTTTAGTAATCAAACTTGTGAATGAATGTTTCATTAGAGACTTACAACATCAGTGTCAATTCATAAATATTTTGGATTGAGAACCAAACCCTAATTGCAGCAGCTTTGATGGTCTACATTTTTTTTTCCCGTGGAATCATATGTAAATATAATCTTTACAAGCCCATCTCCCAGTTAGATGAAGGACATATGTTGCTGCAGAATTTAATACTTCAGGATGATACTGGTCAAGTTGTTGGAACCCAGACCCTTGTGGTCTCAGAGCCCAGACCCCATCATTTTAAACAAAGGGGCTGATGGTAATGACTAACAGCACAAACAGATTGTCACAAACCTTTATCTACGGAGTTATTTTTGCTTGGATTATGACAGAAATACAAATACTTCTTTCTCTCCTCATATCATACCTTTCAGATGTCCTCTTGATAGATTTCAGTACCAAGTCACAATTGTGGAAGTACCAGGTGTTTTTGGAAAGCCCTTTAGAGAAATGGTAAGAAGCCCTGGATCAGATGAGAACAGCTGACCTTCCCAATCCCTGTTTGCTGCAATCACAAACTGGTTTGTGTTCCACCACAGAGCTCACTGTCTGCCACAAGGGAACCCAGAGCAGGACTCCAAACCCCCTGCAATCTGCTCACTGCTCTCCAGCTATACAACCAAAACTCTTTTTAGCCATGAGAGAATGGTCTGTAAGGTAGGCTGGATGCTCCAGCCAAGAGATGTCCCCTGAAAAGGAGCTGATCCAACAGCAGCCCTCCTCCTGTAGCCCAGGTACTCCTCTTCCCTGGACACAAACTCCACCAAGGTGGGATCCTCTCTCTCTTCACACCAAGGGTTAATTTCCTTCTCTCTGTTGCTTACTCTGTCTAGCAGGCCACACAAACCAGCTGGCACTAATCAAGCTGCCCTTTCCTCCCTGTGCAAGGGATAAAGCAGGCACCAGGCTACACCACAAGGAATAAAGCCATCAGAGGGCAGTGCATGGCTGAGCCAAGCACGATAAACTCATTCAGTTTACTCTCCTCGCCCACCCAGCCTAATCACTGAGCAAAAGAACCAGCTCCATTCTCACTGCTGGGACCACAGCCCCTTCCCCTGGGCAGCTCCAGTCAGCCAACAGGTCCCCTCTTGGCTCCCCCACACCCTCAGTCAGAGTAGATTTCCTCTCCAGCTCGGCCCCAGGGTTCCCCCAGCAGAGTCTCAGATATCTTGTTCCATAAAGCAATTTATTCACAGTGCAATAACACAGCAACAGCTCACCCCAAGCTACCTGCACTAAATGTATTCCTCAACACCATCAACTTTTATTACTTGTCTCACCTTACCCTCCCTGCACAAACCATGCTGTTTCTGCTCTCCTACCTTGTTCTTTGCCTTCTTTTCACGCAGGTACAGAGGCCTAATCATCAGCTTTATCATCTTCACCTGGTCCAGTCAGTAAATGGCTGCTGGCAAACACCTTCAGGCAGCAATCTCAATCTCTTCCTCCAAACTATTTCTTTAAACCTCTTCTTCCACGAATACTTTTATATAACATCCTTTTACATAACAAACCTTCAGAGAAAAGGAGGAGCCCATCACAAACCCCGAGAAATCTACTAATAGGTGCATAGCATCTGTAAGGAGACAATCAAATCTGAAAGGTTCTGAAACCCTTTTCAGCTGGTTGTTTGAATGAATAAAGAAGTAATTACTCTTTCCTCTGAGGCTAAACTCAGGCAGATTGACAGAATTGTCTCCTTGCTCAACAGCAGTAAAAATGAGTAAAACAGGCCTAAGCAGATTTGACCCTGCAGGAGCCTTGTTTGCAGAGCAAGCTCTAGCTCCCCTCACTTTAGCCTGTGACACAATGAGCACTTGCATTTCCCTGGAGTCACTGAGCCCAGGCAGTGACAGCTAGGAGGAGGCCAATGCTGGGTCATGATCTAGTTCACACCCTGGAAAACAATTAGCAGCCAGGTGTGGATGTGAAAGGCACTGTTTGGAGGGATGTTTGATGCCTGCCACCATAGACCTGGCTCAGGCATGTGCCGTTCCCATTAACTGGGAAGCATGAGCAAATTTTCTGTAAAATAAAGACATGGAGAAGCAAATTATGGGACTCTGCAGCTGACTGTGTATGGAACTTCAGGGCAGGACTAGGTAACACCTTCCCAACCCTGTAATGATGAGTAACCCCACATTTCATTACCGATTACAAGGGCTTACTAAAGCAGTCTGACTACATGATATACTAAGAATAATTATGATCTACCCATCTTGGTCATAGTAGTCATTAGGTTGCTATATCTGTAACAGGTTTAATAACAAAGTGAAGAGTGAGTGGAGGAGAAAATGTCAAATTGTCTCATTGGTTATTGTTTCCTTTATGCCTAGAATGTCTGTGTGGGGAGAACTGAAAACGGAGGGAGAATTCCAGCATAGGAGACTATATTTAAATAAGAGAAAGTGAGGTCTGTCCTTGTACAACAGTAATGCAAAGGTCTCCTAAGTGGTGTGCATGCCTTCAAGGGATACACAAGACAATGTGCTAGAAGGAAGAAAATAGTGTTTACACCATTAAAATGAAAAGGAAATAAACACCCAGTGTTTATTCCATTTTTATCTCATCCTTTATTAATTTTGTGTGTGTTTTATAAGGTATATAATACATTCATAATTTATAGGGTATAGTAGTGTGGGTAGATGCTCAAAAATATTTTCCTGATGGGGCACATGACCAAAAAGTTTGGAAACCCAAAGGACTGGTCTTGCAGGTAGCACCAGATCAGGTCTAAATCTAGAAGTAGTGCTGAAACAGCAAAACAGCTGGGGCAGGTAAGGGTCAGGGTAGCTGCACTACTCACAACACTTGTGCTAGGACCTGAACATCCTGCTCTGAACATCAACCCATGAGGAGATTGCAGTAAAATGAAAAAACCTCTGGATGGTAAAGATGCAATCACAAAACAAGGAAAATTCAGTTACTTGTTAATGCCTCTTGCCGCTGTTCCAAATAATTGCATAAATGTGAGATTCATGCTGTGAGAACTCTAACCCATCTACAGATGATGTCTTAAACCTACCACAGTATTTTCTGCAGACTTCCCTAACTCAAAGTATGTCATTCAGTATGGCCTGTATGCTTCTTATTAACAGCATTAAGCAAATAGAGAAATGATTGTTCTAAGAAAAAAAGTTTGTTGAAATATATGAAAATTGCTGTAGTGGGCAACAATAATTCCTTAGGGTTTATCCTGACATTCTTAACAGTATATATTACTTAACTGATAGATCATAACAGCTAATTTAGAGCTATTAGGTCTATTGCATAAATATGTGGTCAAGAGCACTTTGATGTACACCACTCTTACTTCAGAGCACAGCAGCTGCTTTGGAGCTGTCAGCCTACTTTGTCACAAACTATTTCAATCTGAAAAAAAAAAAATCCTAATTACTTTGTAGCTGCTAATGCACAATTTAAACTGTTTGTTTGGTGCCATAGCTGAGCATTGTTTGAGCAAGGGAGGTGAAATACTATAGAGAACAGGTATCACTACCATCAGACAACTCACAGGGGACTCAAACTCAGAGTTAATAACAGAGATGCCTGCCATGTGTTTACAGAGGACAAACAATGAGAAAAGAGAGGATGTGAGACAGATTATTTCTTTGTTTAACTCTGTACTCTGCTACTTTAAAAACCTAAGAGGAACCATTAAAGCTATGTTTATCGTTAAAAAGCAATATCTGCTTGCTACCCCACTTCCCAGCCCAACTCCCTGCTGCCAGCCAGCTGGGAAAGCTCTGCTGGGAAAGGGGCTCCTCCCGTGTAGCAACAGACTTGGATCTAACCAGCACAGGGAGAGCTTCCAGCAGAGCAATTCAGTGGAAAGAGCAGTGCCACCTTTTCCTGTCTTCTGGCCATTTGGCACATTGCATTCCTGCTCTGCCCATCAGCACAGACATGTGGCTGAGAAGGTCAGAGAGGCACCCAGCCTTAGAGATAAGAAATGTAGGGGTTCAGCTGCTTTAAAGCACATGCAAAGGCCAATATAAATGCTCAGAAAACCCAGCTGTCTGTCTCTACCAGTCTCTGCTCAGAATGTGATTCTCTATAATCATGTCATTCAAAGAGACTTTTGCTAAGTACTGAGGGAAAAGTGGCATCCTTTGGCGAGGGGAGGAAAATGCCTGTTGCTGCAAGCTATCCATCATCTTCAAAATGTCCAAGATGTACTAAAGCTCCCTAAATTTTCATTCCCAACAGAGCAGGCTAAGTTCAGTGTTTTCTTGACAGGCAGTCCTCCCATGTCAAAATCTACTTCCCAATACAGTTTTGGAGGCATTCACCTGCCTGGTAGGTTGGATAATAAATAAATGCCCATCATGTCTTTATCTAAGAAATATTTTCTTCTTGCTGCTTTTCCCNTTTTTTTTTTTTTTTTTTTCTAGCACATTTGGGGAAAGCTATCCTCACACCCCCCACTCCCCCCTCCACCCCCAGCCAGGAAATAGTCATTTTGAGGCAAGACCTTAAAATTGATGATTTTGAAAGTTTTCCCTATTGCCATGCTGTTCTGCTCCTGCATTCCTGTGGTGCCAACAGATGAAGTTGTAAGCCTGTTCGCCTCCCTGCATCTAATCCTGATACTACTCAGCAGCAGGGAAGGTGGGCAAATGTTCACTAGCAGTTGTTGGCAAAGAAACACAGCAGGATTTAAACTGGATGATGCCACTGCATGTGTAAAACAACCATTTGAGCAAATGCTGCTATAGCAGTATCTTTAACCAGTAAAACAGAATTTGCTGTTAACCTTTTGTTTTCCAGCTAGCTGTGCTGATGAGTTATGATCAATTGTAGTTATGTTTACAAAAACACCCCAAACCAAAATGAATAACCAATTAAGCTTACAGATAAAAAAATAAGATAAATGCTTGTAGCAGTTGCTGTGACAGATTTTTAGTGTATTCATATCTAACTAAAATAAATTGCAAAAGTAAAATATGAACAACATTCTGTTGCATTCTGGTGAAGGGTTCCATGCTATTTTTCACAAGGTCATTTTCCCCATGAACTGCCTTCTCTTCCTTTCCAGTTTGCACAGTCTGGTCTTTAGCTGATGTGCCCCAACCCCAGGTTTTTCATGGGTTAAACTTACTCATATTATAGCATTCTAGGACTGTTCTGAATGAGGATCACCACAACAGTAATGTGCTATGCTTATCCACTATTCACAAGCTTGAGCTGGGCCACCTACTGTGGCATCAAAACAATGGGTCAAGAGCACCCCAGTTACTGCTGTTCCCCAGGCTCTCCAGTTTCTTTCCTTCTGATAGTTTTTCATAGAGACCATAAGAGCTCCTTCCTTCAAACTGAGCTCTGTTATTATTTAAAACTATCACTTTGGTATCTGGGAAATATAAGTTGAAATGTCAGCTGTCAATGCACCACTGTTGGGAACAGGAATGAACCTTTCCCTGTCCTTCCTTGAAGATGATGGGAAAAGGCAGCACACAGCCAACCACAATGATCTCTTGCAGTTCATAAGGCCATGTTTAATTGAAGAAATTGCTTTTTTGGCAATGCTGCTGCCTACCCAGGGCATTTAACTGAAGCAAGGCTTTCCCATTAGGAAATGCATGCAAGAGCATTTTATACCTGTGCATTATCTCCCTGGATCTCCCAGCTGTGTCCTTAGTCCTAAGCATAGGTTCTGTCCCTTCTGTTGGCTTGGTTTTTCCATTCCACATTTGCCACACACATCTTGTGTGTTAGTGCTGGATCAATTACCTTGAATATGAAAATTTTTAAAGCTTAGAGTCAGTAAAACTCTTAAGAGGGGCTGGGGCAAGAGTGCACTGCTAATGGCAGGCCCAGCACCTGCATCAGAAGATTCCTTTTCTAAAGGAAAGTTGTTTTAACCTTTTCATTTTGACTCAGCTGATGATCCACACTAGCTGGAATATTGAACAGCTGTAGCCTACCAGACTGAAAAATCACCCCCTTGAAAAGCATGGAGATGGATACAGGAGGACCAGAGCATCTGTAGCCACACTCCCTGGTGGAGAGAGCTCTGTAGAATTGCCACCCTCCTTCCCACACTGCCTGAATGTCAGCTGGCACAGCCAAACCTTCAGAGCCACAGGGCAGAGGTGGTGGGTGATGCTACAGAGAAACAGCTGTTGCAGAGTGAAGCTCTCTTGCACTTACCTGGACACAGAACAAGAGGCACACACATGCTCAGAGACTGATCCCCTGGGATGGGAGACACATGCAGAATAGTGAATTCTCTGAGGAAGCAGTGCAGGAAGAAACATGGCTTTTGTGAAGGGACTTGGAAGCAGTACAGTGAAACTTAGAAGGTTAAAGCAGTACAGCTGTGGACAGTTTTCCCCTTTCACCTGACAGAAACCATTTTTTCCCAGTGTTTTGTTAGAACAAAAAAGTTTTGGAGCACGAACACCAGAAGCAAAATTGAGTTAGACAGAACTAGTTATTCCACTGGGACCTTACAAGAGAACATAAAACACCTTTCCAAGGAGGCCTTTAGAGGTTATTTTAGCTAGGCTGCATCCAAGCCTAGGTCAGCAAGATTACAGCAACCATAACATTTAAAATATTACATTCCTTACATGGAAATAAACTGGGAAAATACTTGTTGAGTAATGAAGTACGTTCTTCTCCTGTATCTGCACCACCTGGCATTGCATGGGTCTCAGCTGGGTAAAACAGGCCTCAGAACTGAACTTCAAGCCTTCAAAAATACAAGTTCCCCAGTCACAGAGATTTTGCTTAAATACAATTCTGTATTTGGCCTTGGATTTTTGAGCTCTATAGTTCAAACCTATTCTCTCATTCCATTGTATTTATTTTTTCAGTTCAATTCTCACGACTTTGAAAGCTTTCTAAAGGTCAGAAGAGAGAAGTACCAGATATTGCCACAATCACCCACAGTGTAATGCAGTCATTTCATATTGCTTTAAAGCTTTCAAAAAAAAACCATTGTGATTTTTCACCTCAGGGAGTGTGGGTAAAGGTGTGGGTCAGAAGGAAGAGAAAGTGAGCCAAATCCTCTGCCATTAGCCATTGTGCAGGCTCTGGCTGATGTGATGGAAGAGCTCTCCTGTTCTTGAAGCCCTGTCATGGATCCCATCTCTGGGGCAGCAGCATCCACTCCTGCACACAGCTATTGAGCATTAGACCAAGTTGCTTAGCCTTGTATTTATTTAATCTTTGTGAAGATAAAGAAGGATGTTCCACTGAGAGCTCTTTTGTTTCACTCTCTATCAGTTCAATAGGGGAGAGAGCAGAGCTAAAGCCACAAGCAATGGTTTGTGTATCTTGTAAGTCTTCTAAAGCCTTGTCATCATATGCTGTATTATGTTGTCTTTTTTACTGAGTGACCATTGCTCTATTGTACACCATCTGCCTTTTTGTGACTTGATGAACCACATTGTAAAAGGCAGAAATCAATAAAGTTCTCCAGAACCCCAAACATTGGAGGGAAAAATGTTTTCCTGCAGCACCATCTTGTGGTCCCTGATTTTAGTACCGAGGATGTCCCTCCCTCTCCCTGGGCCGGGAAGGTTTTTCTGCAGACTTGGGAACCACACCCAGCTTTCAGCAGCTTCTCTTCCAGCCACGGAGGTACTGTGAGGAGACTGGCAAAAATGATTGTGCCCTCCTGTAGCTGACCTGGACCCTCATCGAGTTCTTGGAAGGGATAGAATGGACATAGGAAAACTGAATTTGGCTCAGAAACACATAGCTTGATATATATGATATAATCAGCAGCTCAGGCACTGGGGAAAAGACATGTTTCAGTTAGATGTTAGGTAACCCCATGTTGAAATTTTTCTGTAATATGCTTAGGTCCAGGAGCACAAAAACAAGCAAACAAGAAAATATTATGCAAAGGATCAGCATATTCAGTGGAAGAAAGCAGCCAATGAGCTGATCAAAGCATCCACCTTTTTGTGACATTGTTGGTACAGTTTGCATCCCACCCAGGCCTGTGAATAAATATCTGTGCTTTGACCCTAAGGCGGCAATCTTGACCTTCAAAAGTAATGAAATAGCTATTATGACATCTTAGGCACAGAGAGCAGTTATTTAAGCAATACCCATGGCTTGACAGCTATTGATTCGATGCATTGTCAAGCTAAGAGAGAAATTAAAATGTAAAATCAGAACTTTGGTCTTCTTCAACTGAAAAGCAAAACTTCCAGCTTTTTAGAACACCTTTACAGCAAAACTGCTTCCTGGAAAAGGACAGGCCCCACATTCATGCACGGTGCTCTTGACTGCTGTCCCACTAAGGGGAACACAACCCTGGCTGTGACGTTTTCCTCTCACCTCCTCCTCTAACAGAACATTTTGCTTATGCTCCTCTTGTTCTGGTGCTGCCAGATACAGTTAGTGCAGATGCACTGATTGTTCACCCTTAAATACAGTTGTTTCATCAGAGTGTGTCCCTTTGCCAGGATGTTATGTGACATTGAAATCAGTTGTGCCACCAATGACATGGAAACTGGAGGGATTTATTGCCCTTCAAATCAAAATCATGAAGCACCACATGAAAGCCAAACTTCCTCTGGAGCACAGCATGCTCTCCGTAGTCACGGGCCATGAGGATTTCTCTGGTTTGTCATGTGCACAGTTCAGCTCTGACAGTGCCTCAAAATTAATCCAGCAGGGAACTGTTTTTCCTTTGTCAAAATGTTTATAGGCATACTTCACCTTCCGTAAAAATAATATCAAAAAAGAGCAAATTTAGAAAGCAAACAGAGCCCTATTCCACTTCCATTGTTCTGCTGCTCCACATCAAAAATAGTGTAATGCTTTTGCTTGCAAAATTTTAACCAAATCATCTGTAACACAATGCTTGTTGCAATGGTTGCAGTGGCAGGCTTTAAACTCTTGCATATAGTTACATCTGATCATCAGCAAGCACTTCAACAACCTCATGAGAGCACCCATATGCATATTCCACCTACATTACACTTGGGTTTTCAGTGATCCCTTTTTTAGGACTTAGGAAATGAAGAAAAATGTGTTAAAATTCTGAAAGTACAGAATTTCTAAGAATCACTCATAGTATTTACACTCCAGCTTAGGACTAAAGCTCTATTCCTGCCAGTTGTAGCTCTTGGAAATTCCTCTACATGGATTTCGCAGCCCCAGAGAAATGTGACAAGTGATTGTATTATTATGGGTGATACTGACTGTTACTGACATTCTTTTAGGTGCTCACTCTGCACTCAGTTGTCAAAAGGTGTTACACATTTGTTTCCTTTATTTTTGTTACACTACAGAGAAATGGAAAGAAATTACCTTTTGGAATCACCTACTTTGAGAGACAGAAAAAAGTTGTGTGGTGCAGCAATACCCAGTGGAGAAAACAACTCCAGAGACAACACTCTTCCAGTTTCCTGAAGTACTTTGTATTTTTGCCAAGCATATCTTTAAAGCAATTGCCCAACAACAGATATCCCAAATCTTCTATAGCCTGGTAAAGAATTAGCTGTTCCCCTCAGCAAGAGCAGCACTACTGTGCTATGGGACCATCCAATATGGAACCAGAGCAAACTTCCTCTCACTGCCAATTTAATGGGTGACAACACTCCCTTAATCTTTTTCTGACTGACCCCTAAGCTCCTAAGCTGAGATGGGCATGTCACTGTACCTTTATATCCCTCCACAGGAATGTCACTGTATGAAGAGAACGATGACTTCACTATTCAGGGGTTGCCATGAGCAGTTTGACTTTCAGTCTTACCAGGGATTTTTTGGTAAAGGAGGTATGGAATGAGTGCATGAAACTACAAGGGAAAACTTTTACTGCAAAATCAATAGAATTATCAAGGGTTAACAACTTTGTAATACTTCAGTGCTAAAACAAAATGTGTCATTTTCTAGGAGACAGTCAAATAATCCTGGTATCTTCTGCTTGATCTTCAGGATCAGGTGGATGTTCCTATACACCAAAGGGAGAAAAAAAAATCCCAAACATGAGCATAAGCTGATTTAGGGACACCTTTACATTTCTGCCAAATCAATAGTTTCCCTGAAATATTTCCTTCTTGTCTAATGAACTCCCTGGCATTTTTTTATTTCATTGTGACCTTTAGTAAGCTATAGTTTGGCATGGTCACATGAAGTAAGTAGCATTTCACTCTCAGATTACTTTTATTTCAGTAGTCAATTGCTCTTCAGCATTGAAGAAGAATGCCAAGAAGGCCAAGATGTGGCTCTATGGGAATGCCTCAGCTAAAACCCACCTCTATCAATACAGGAAGAGAGGCTTTTTGGTGCTTGTAAATGGATCTGCCTCTCCTGAAAGCAGCAAACTCATTGCTTTTCCACTTTCTCATGTAACAATTTGCATGAGATAAGGAATACTGAAGTGGCAGAGGGCTTTCAACTCAGATTGTCCATGGCTCTGCTGTTGGTTGGCAGCCCAGGACAGCAATAGAATCCTTGCAAACTCATTACCTCTCCCACAACAGAAACTGAAGGTGATCCCTGGCAAGCAGCGCCTTTGGACAATGTCTACTGCACTGGCAGGCAGCAGGTATTTGGTAGTGCATATCTTTAGTATTCTGCACAGACTCAACAGAACAACCCTAAACTTAGAACAAAATAATATCCCAAAGTTAGTTTACCTTCTTTTTTTTCATCCTTTTGGTTCTTTCTTAAGTCAGTCCAGTAAATGGCGATGAATCTCTTCATCATGGGTCATATCATCACGTGCAATTCTTTTTTCCCGTGCAATTCTCTGTACTTCTTTGCCTATCTTTTGTAAAGGATTGATACATGGACTGCAACATATTAAAACAGCTGAAATTGGTTGGCTTCCAAAGTTGGAATTTAGAGAGGGTCATCTAGACTTCAGCTATGAAACCTAGCTCCAGTGAAAAAACTCAGAAAGCTCTAGTTGATTTCAGGTGCCATCATAAGATTAATCACCAGAAGAAAGATTAAGGTGATGAAAAGCATTTCAATGCTTTTCCCATTTCTTACATTTTCTTCATGAATTTCATCTTCCGATTCATACAGAATCACAGAATCATTCAGGGTTGAAAACAACTTCAAGATCAGCAATCCCAACCATTAACCCAGCACTGCCCAGTCCACACAAGGCACAGGCAGGCCTGGGGCTCCCTTTGCTGCCCAGCTCTTCCTGAGAGAGGAACTCCTGCCCAGGGCTGCTTGTCTCATCCCAGCAGGCAAGGACAGGAGACAATGCAACCATGACCAGAAATTCCCCCAGTAACAAGTCAACAAAATTCTGTGGGCTTCTTACCACAGCTGTACTAGGGCTTGGGCAGGAATGAAGGCTTTTCCTTTCTATTTTAAAATCTACACAATATTATTCAAAAGTAGTGTTACTTAAGTGCACCTGCATTTTTCTAACCTTTAATGTTTTAACCTACCTGTCCTTGGATGTGGTTCTTAAAGAAGACTAACAAAACTGAGAGGAGTAAGATAGGCTGGCACAGTTATGGACACAGCAAAAGTATCAGAGTGCAGCTCTTGACAGGAGATACTGTGCTGATAGCACACAAGGGAAATTGCCAATTGGCAGGGAACAGATGTGATGATTCTGCTTCCTGCATGAAAAACACCCTTGGAAGGAGGCAAACACAGTTTGTCCATGGGGATGTGGAAAGTAACAAAGCCTTACTGGCTTGGGAAATTACTAGAGTTGATCAAGTGTGACAAGGAGAGGTGTACTCAGCTCCCTCTAACCAATTTTACAGGAATTCCATGCTCCTACATTTTCTTTGTCTGGCCGTGGTATAGAATCCTTGCAATTTGCTCTAGAAGAGGCACAGTGGAGTTAAACAATTTTTCCAAATTTCATCAGCGAAAGTCCTCTTATTTTTTTTTTGATAACTCTAGAGAACAATTTTTACTTTTGTGCACACCCGTTGCAGTACAGATTTGGCACTGTACATAGGACTCTCTCAACAAAGACTGTATAATGTTGAAAACAAAAGAATTTCTATCCTGAGAGGTTTTTGGCTTATTAAAGGAGTGTTCTTTTAGCTCTATCAACTGTCTCTAGAACTGGTAAAACTCAAAGTTACAGTGTGCTAGGGTTGCACCTTTCCTAGAAATCAAATATATTATGTTGGAAATATAAACCATTTAGCATCTGGCTAATTACTGCATTAAAAAACAAAGCAAAAGACCAAGTCATAGCAGAAGAGCAAAATTCCTACTTTTTCTGGCTATGAAAAAACACAGAAGCAATCACTTAAACATTAATGTAAATTCTCTCAAAATGAACACATATTAATTCATTTTCCAGAAAATTTATGATAATTTCATGTTGATTCTTTGCCTCCTGCTTTCAGAGTCACTGATGACTCAGTGCAGCTATCTTTATGCTGAGCATCAGCTGTTGAGCACAGTGTAAGAGGTAATGTGGAGATTTTCACAGCAGGTTTTGTCAAAATGTGGAACTCCACAGCAAACAGCCATCTGCCAAGCAGCCTCATTAGTAAAGTCTATGTGTGTGTGTATACATGCACGTATACGATCCCACACAGACTACTGTATCTTAGAAGAGCAAAAGTTTAACACTTGGAGGAAAAACTCTTCACTAAAAAGACAATTCTGTCATATTAACCAAGTTGTAGCACCAGCCATTCAATATGAACTACTAGCTAAGCAGAATAAAGCACAGTTATGTTAATTCGTTCCATCACTTTCATGACCTTGATATTGTGGAGTTTACATTTTCCCTATATCCTGAGAACACATACACATGCTGAAACTCTTCACAGAACCAAACACTAAACTGCTTGCATAGAACTCACAGGCTGTGAAGTGCCCTATACATTAAAAACCCCACTCTGCATGTTAGAAGCACTAGAGGTAATTAATTCCCAACTCACAGCCCATCTATGCTCTTACTCCATCCATTCAGGCCTCATACTTTGTTCTTCCCTTCCTTGCCTTGCTGCATAACTCCAGGTCTATCCTGGAGGGAGTCTGCTTTCTTGTTTTATGTGCAACTTCCCAAGCAAGTGAAGTAAGATTAAGTCCAAGTCTTTTCTATCCAGATCTTTAGAAAGAGTACTGGGGCATTAAATTGCCATTTTTTTTTCTTAAGCCAAAATGACTCTGCTTTACGTAGCTTCAAAATAGAAGGACTCATCTTTTATGTCTGGACATTAGTTTCTTGCCCTTTTTTTCCCAATCTTTTCTCCCCTCACCTCATATTTTCACCATTTAGAAACAGTACTTCATAAATTTGGTCTGGTCATGCTCTAACACTTACCTTCTCTGCAAAAAGGCACAGCAACAGATTGGTAGAAACCCCAAAGTCAAAAATCCTCCTCCAGTAATCAAAATCACTCGAATGGCCAGCTGCACATCTGTAGAGCCAGCAGAAGTTCGCATTAGTTCTGAGCAATTCTGATACAGACACTGAGGGTCAGGTGACAGAACTGGCCCCTAAGACATCTTTGCTGCCATGAAGTCACAGCCATGTTACCACTCAGCTTAGACAGATGTTTAGTCAGCAAAGCTCTGACAAGCACTCTCCCCATAAAACACACTCACACCTGAAGACTTTAGTAAATGGCAAGGAAAATTGCCATCTCTCAGATGAATTTAAAGTTGGACTCAACTCATTAGAGTTGGACTCACAAGGCCTTTTTTAACCTAAATGATTCTAGGATTCAGCAGCACAATGGCAAAAAAAGTAGGTGTTAGAAATGAGCTCAGATGAGAAAGAACTGGTCTCAAATTTCACTGGAGTTGGAAAAGCACAAGTGTTTGTTTAGTTTCAGAGGCAACCAGGGTTTGATTGAGCCCAGGGCTTGGGGCACAGCTGACTGGGGGGAATAAATAATAGCTAAGAAAACCAATCAAAGTCCCTTAGAAACTGCTTTAAGAATGTAGACAAAATCTTTCAAATCAATTCTATTTATCTACTTCAGTTCATAACTTTTGTAGCATTTTCTTAAGGCCTCATTTTATTCCTAGTAAAATTAAAGACAAACCTCCCAACAAGAACCATTCAGCATGCAGCCTGTGACCAGCTGACAAACACAACTGCCATGAGTCTAATATCTGCTAAGTGCTTCTATTTTGTCAACAGATTGCTACAAGGCAAACAGTAAGTGTTTGCATTTTCTTTGGACATATGCTGTACGTCCAGGAGCATTCAAGGAGCTCATTAATCTATGAACAAATAATTCTGTAAAATAGTCAGCCCTTGATATTGATGTCCAAACAATAAAAGCCTAGCTGGAATGATAAATCAAGCAGTCACAGCTGAATAAGCATATTTAATTTTAAAATTTGCTTGAGTATGTATCTTAAAAATGAGCAGAAGAGCTATAATTTTCACTGTACAGCTTTTCTTCTTGCTGTATTGAAGTGTCTTTTATGCGTATTATAAAAGTCCAAGCTAGAAAGGAATATTATTAAAACATTTAATTTCTGTCATATGCCCCTAACTAACAAACAGATTCTGATGGCATCACACTGGATAATACTTTCTTCAATCAGAAGTTATCTAGCTAGTAGTATCTACAGCAGTCCCAGCACTGGAATGTGGAGCTGCTCAAGCACAGGAAAAGTTTCAAAGTCTTATCCTGACCTCAGCTTGCTCCTGAAGAAGCACAAACAAGAGAAAGTGAATTCATGTTAACTGACAATTAACCTTGGGTTTCATATCTGTATTAAATCAGCTCATCCTAAAAATCAGGATATCACCTCTGAAGTCAATGGAGCTATGCTGAATTATATCAGGAAGAACACAATCATTAAATTCTAGATTATGGTTTCTTTTTACTAACTTAACACCCATGTTTGGCAAGATTGCTTGTGTCTGAAAACTCTTCCTACATTTTTGATTGTTTATCCCTGGACAAATTTAAAGTTTGACTGGACACAGTCTCTGGGAAACCCATTGTAGCTAATGCTGGTAGAGGAGGGAGGATTAACTGTATGGTTGTGAGAGTTCCCTTCCACACTCAATACTGCTGTCTCTAACAAAACATCTCTAAATTATTTGTTTTTTTCAGTTTGTTGAAGCAATCTCACCATGAAAAGCAACAACTGTTTCTAGAAAGCGATACAAACAGGGAAAATTTATGATAGAAATTAGGATTTGATACAACCCTTTCAGCAGAGCAAAGACAACCATGGAGTTACATACAAAGATAAATCTACAAAAATAGTTTTTTGTATTCTTTCATATGAGAGAAAAAAGTCATGCTCACCAAGTTGGTGCTCAAAGGAAAAAAAGGAGGTAAAATGTAATATTAAGGCTGGTATTTGATAACAAAGAACCACTGACATTTTGGTTGTAAGAGACTTCTGCAGATCATGTAGGTCAATCTTCCTCTTGAAGCAAGGCTACCACCAAGATGAGATCAAGTGAGTTGGGTCTTGTTATATTCAAGTTTTGAAAACCTCCAAGGTTGGAAACTCCATCCCCTTTCTGATGAACTTTTTCCCCCTGATGTCTAAGCTAAATTTCCTAAGTATCAGCTAGTGGCAATTCCCACTTGCTGAATCATCTGGTTCTTCCACAAAGAACTTGTGACTCTCTCTCATCTAAGTAACTTCCCTTCTAAGCAATCTTCAGTAGCTATTAAATAACCCATTAGCCTGCTCTTCACTATGCAAATACATCCAGTTCCTTCACTTTTTCTTCACAGCACTTTCATGGAATCACTACTTTGGATTAACTCCCACTTTCAACAAAGCAAGCCTTTACATCTTCATAGGTGACTATATTTATTTGTATGGCACTTGTTCTTTGCTTGTGCTGGGCTCGACAATATCCAGAAAATTGTCTATCAGTTAATTGTTTCCTTTATTACTACAGATGAAGAAATACATGCAGATTTACAGTTACTTTAAAGAGAGGGGGATGTCCTGGAAAGCTAAAGGTACAAACAGCAACAAGAACTGTATTGTGTGACCAGAAGCAGGGTTTGTTCTGAGGCAGTAGCCCAGGGCAGCACACTCACCATCTCTCACTGGCATGTAGCACTGCTTATCCTGGCCAATTTTGAAAGGACAGCAGTGAATTTTTGAGCACTGAGACATGTTCAGGCCTCCTACAGGACAAGGAGTTAAGAGTCGCTCGTTGCTGAGGCGGCAAGCTTTAAACAGAAAAAAAACCCCAACACTAGGTAAGATGTCTATCATGGGAGCAATGTGAAACAGAAGGAAGTCATCACTTTGGTGTCTCTAGCATGTTTTGATTGATTAAATCTGCCAGAAAACAGTATCATTGACCTTCATGTATGTTCTTTCCCAAAACCTAACCAATTTTTATATTGAAATGAGCAGAAAAGCTAAATCATGTGATAGAAAATCTTTAGTAATTTGGTTTGTTTCTGTAAGAATCTTATACAAAGCTGAATCTAAACACCATTGTGACACTTTTTTGTACTTAGGTTTGTAAAGTAAGTGAAAAAGACAAACTAAATTTTCTGACTGTACTGTTTGTAACTGAAAACCAGCAGAAATTTAAGGCTTTTGTTTTTCTTTTCTGAAGCACTATATTGCAACTAACCATCTCTGTGGCACTTATTATTTGTTCCTATAAGCAGCTGAAAATCAGCTTATAGGAAACCCACCACGACATCCAAACCAGTTAATGAACAATGTATTTAAGCAATTTTTGAGATTTCCTATTTCATAGCAGATTTATTGGTAATCACGAGATACTCTGTGGGAATGGCTTGAGCGTGTAAGATAGTTATAAATAGTAGACATCTCTGTATATTTAATTCCTATAAAACATTGTATCATATCCCTTATGTTACACAGCAGCTGCAAAGCATCATTTGGTTCCAACAACACCCCCAGGACTGGTTGTATTGTCAGTCTCGCATTTATCAGAGACATTACTGGTAGCCAAATTCAGTTTATTAAATGGGGGGCTCAGGATCTTCACCAGTCTTCTGTGTTTACTTAGTGTTACATGTGAGCAATAGTGGTGGAGGCACACTGACATTAATGCAGAAACATACCAAGGAAAAGTAACATTTCTGCTTCTCCTTCCTATTGGTCTGTGATCTGCTTATGGAACCAGGCTGGCAGCTTTTCTATATAACAAATCTTTTCTGTACTCATAAACACTATCTTCCTTTTTGGTATTAGCAAGTTAGCATTGTGGTTTCCATCTCAAAAATTTTATGAAATAATGTAGTTTTTGTAATTTAACTTCAGCAGTCCAAAGCTGAGTGGATCAGTCTAACCTAACAGGCCTGAAGCCTTCCTTAGCCAGAAGTGGGAGAGACACCAGTGTGGGACAAAATCCTTCTCTCATTTAGGCTGTGCCAAATTCTCTTTTTTCTCCATGTGTATGTGGGAAGACTAGAAAATTAGTTCAGAAGAAATACAACAAACTAGGCATGGTGGATCCTATGCCAAACTTTCAGCATAATTTCAGCATTTCCAGCACAGTCCCATCACTGGTGATGGAGGGTTTTGCAGGAGGGCAGTAATGCAAACAAATCCATGCTTGTTCCAAAGAGGGACTTAACAATCCCATTTTCAAGAGCTCTACAGTTTTACAGTATTAGACCAAGGGTTTTAAACACATTAAATGCTGACAGGTAGGGGAGGGAGGGAGGACTGGAAGTGAGGCAGAAGTGGGATGGAAAGAGAGAAAATTTGTGCAGTGGTGAAGTGACACTTACTCATTGGCCTGAAGAAGGTTAAGAGAGATTGGAATGCACCTTTCATTGTCACGTTAGGTTTGCTGGGTGCCTCTGCACTCTGCTCTGAACCAGTCTGAATCGGTGCTGCAAGAACTGAAAGTTCATCATGATTAGCTCATTACCATCAAAACTATCTGTAATTAATTAAAGCAATGACATTTTCATACTGATTATCACTCATTAGGAAGGCATTTACAGTCATCAGGAACTGTGTCTACTGATGGCTAGCAAGGTTAAGCACAGATGTCTTTCTGTTGTATTCACTTATATTGCTTTAAATTGCTTCATGAACCACAATGAGTAAAGAACTAAAGCTGTAAAATTTAAATTAAAGAATCCATTCAGGTGGAAACTGTCAAGGATAAAAAGCCCTGCTGCTCACCTATGGGGTGCAGGTTACATGAAAATGCTTTGCTGCATCTATGGTTATATTTCTCCTATGCACACAAGCAGAACTTTCAGCTTTTTAGATAACGATCAGACACCAGTTAAAATACAGAAACATGGTGAAAGGCACCTTTATCAGACATAACCAAACATGCATCTATCCCAGCTTCTTATTTCAGACAGTGACCTGCTGCAGTTGCATAGAAAAGAGTAAAACATCCCTAAATATAGAGGTACTACAGTGTTTACACAAAAACTACTGATTTCTTACTCTGGGACTTCCCAATCACCTTTCATTTACACTATTTAAAAAAAAAATATGGGATCGGTAAACCTTGCTGCCTCCCTACATCTCTTTTTCATTAAACCAGAAGTGCAAATCACAGTAGGACTCCACTGGCAATCAACCACTCCCCAATGATGGGGAAAAAAGAGACTCAGTATCCCCACCTGCTTGCCTTTTTTCTCTCCATGAGAGAAACTTACACCATCACCAATTTAATAGCTTTCAGTGATGGAGTTCGCTGAAAGCCATTTCAAAGTGTTAGAGTTCCTTGAGAACAGAAGTGAGATCACAGCCTAACAAAAAACTAAGGTATTGAACAACTTCAGTCTTTTGGATAATTCTTCAGCTAACAGCATTGGGAGTATAAATTAGGGAATTTGGAAATTACTTGTCCTGGGGCACAACTTGCCTCTTCTGTGCCATACAAAACTCCCTTGGGAAAAAAAAGAACAGAGTAGAGAGAATTGAAGGTACTGTCAAAGCAGAGAATCTGAAACTATAACCAAAATGTGACCACCAAAGCTCACACTGACAGCTCCGTCATGGGGCTCCTCTCCCTGCCAGCAAACAAGACACAACAGAAAACTGGGAAGACTTTGTAAAGATTTCATGGGAAGTTCATGAGATGAGGTTTTCAACATTCAGTTTGGTAAGAATTATCTGAAAACCATGGCTGCCCTACACATTACACTCTCATGTGAGGGTTTAAGGAGACACAAACCATTTCCATAGGTTTGATGGCCATTGCTGCACTTGCACATTTATATCAATGTTAGAGCTCACACCCACGCTGCAAGCCTTTCACAACTGCACACAGCAACTGCCAGCCTTTCACCAAAGCTCAAAAATGCATTAAGGATCCATTGCAAACATGTTTGGATGGATCCTTTATACATGTCAGATGACCAAACTTAACTTCTGTTAATGCAAGTAATCAGACAAAAACCTTTCTAAGTACTTTGAGTCATCTGCTGTAGTAAGGACATACATCAATTCTCAACAGACTATAAAAACACCTTTAATAACATGCTGAAAAAAAAGCTGAAGTGGGTGAAAAATAGAAGAACCTATAATTGGGGAAAAAATAGAAAAATCTATGATCAACTGTAAAATAAAACCATGCCAGGCATGAAACAAGCAGCATGTATTTCTGTACAGATGCACAGAGGTCAATGGGAACTATAGTTGCAGGAAAAACAATTTTGCTCTATTTAAGTTTCAGAATGGATCAATCCAATCAGAAGTAATTGCTTGTAGTATTTCTCAGTACTCCAATAAGACAACAAAACCTCCTTGCTAGTAAAAGTACTTGTTGCTTCTTTGGGAACGTTTTTGTCCTTGCAGTACTCACGTGAATGGACGCTGCAAAGCAGGAGCAGGACCCTGAAGACCCACACTTGACGGGTGCTGAAGAGCAGCATTACTGCAATAAAACCAAGAGCAGTAATAGGTATAGGGTGCTGCATAAAACAAATTATTGATCCTAACTTCATATTTATGGATTAGAGCAAACCTGACAGTTGATAGCTGCACAGAGCAAGACTGCCTTTTTTGCAAGAAAGAGGCCAAAACCCACCAAAAATATATGTGTATATATTGGCAATAAATGATTTTGAAGAAATTACTCATTTAAGGAGAGGTTAAAGGAAGGCATCTTGTTAATAGAGACTAGCCAAAAAACTATCTTTTTGAAGTGTCCCAAAGCTGAACACCTGGCACTTAAACACATAATTTTTAGCTAAAAATTTTAATCCAAATTCAATGAACAGAATCAAGAGTAAAGAACGAATATTTTTTGAAGGCTTAAAACTGAATTCTAGTTTAGCTCATTGAATTCTTCACTCCTTTCACAACTGAAGCACACGAAAAGCTTTGGAAACCATTTTTAAAAGGTGGTTCAAAATGGTATTATGGACAAAAATACTTTTAGAAATCCCCACGTGATTCATAGTAATTTTACAGCAGGTTTAAGCTGGGTTTTGTACCCCCAATCAGCTCCTGAAGACTGTTTTGCCAGATACTGTATTTCACTGTGCATGCCCCTCCTGTTTTACCCCGAAAAGGGCTTTTTTTCCCAATTAATACCACTTAGTTGCAAACACAGCTTAAACCTAGAGACAATTTCTTAGTATTGGGGAGGGGAGAATCCCATTTTTTGAAGTGCTGTCCAGGGAGAAAACTGACTGCATTTCACATGGATATCACCCTCTGAAGGGTCATCTCTTTCTGCAGTCCTGCTATTCAGTGAGGAAAGCTTCCCTGCCCTTGGAAGTGCCTGTGCAATAGAGGAATATTCAAACATGTTCTGTCCCATGGAGAAACTACTTTGGTAATGTGAAATTATTTCTTAAGAGGACAAGAATCATGTTTTTCAAGATACTTACTAGAATCCAGTACCATTCAAGACAAATTGGGAAAACAAGGGTGAAGAAAAACAGGATTAAGAGTTAATTCTTGTTCTTGCCATTACTTACTTCTTTTGCTGTCTCCTCCAGCCCTGCTGGAGCAGGGCATGAGCAGCTCCCAGGGTGCAGCAACTGCAGACTGGCCCTGACAACCATGGAACCAAAGCACATCACAGCCACCACCCCCACCCAGTTCAGGGGCACAGAACAGGATGGAGCAAAAGAGGGGCCAGAAAAAGCTCAGCGTGTTTTGGGAGAAATCAGCCCCTGCTGAGACTGTTGGAAAGCCTCTCTCTTCTAATTTACCACGTTAAAAACAAGCTGATACTCTTACCAATCACACTCCAGTGTACAATACAGAAACATCACCTAATTGTGCAGACCAGGTAAGAGATCAAAATACACTCCTCTCAAATCAAAAAGCTCAGTCAGAATGCTTAAGTTAGAGCTTCTCACTAACCCATGAAAGGTGAATTAATTAGGTATTGCTCCACCAAATATTTGCACACTTGACACATAAATCTGACATGGATTTTTCTTAGACCCAGAAAGCCAACCATACCCTGGGCTGCATCAAAGGTAACATGGCCAGCAGGATGTGATTCTGCCCCTCTACTCCACTCTTGAGACCCCACCTGGTGTACTGCAAGCAGCTCCAGAGATCTGGCCTGATTTCAGCTGGGATAGAGTGGAATTTTCTTCTTTGTAGCTAGCACAGTGCTGTGCCTTGGATTTAGGATGAGAATAATGTTGGTAACACACTGATGTTTAGTTGCTAAGCAGTTCTTGCTCTCAATCAAGGACTTCCGAGTTCCCAAGCTCTGGCAGGGAGCAGGTGCACCAGAAACCAGGAGGGAGCATGGCNAACGTTTTTGTCCTTGCAGTACTCACGTGAATGGACGCTGCAAAGCAGGAGCAGGACCCTGAAGACCCACACTTGACGGGTGCTGAAGAGCAGCATTACTGCAATAAAACCAAGAGCAGTAATAGGTATAGGGTGCTGCATAAAACAAATTATTGATCCTAACTTCATATTTATGGATTAGAGCAAACCTGACAGTTGATAGCTGCACAGAGCAAGACTGCCTTTTTTGCAAGAAAGAGACCAAAACCCACCAAAAATATATGTGTATATATTGGCAATAAATGATTTTGAAGAAATTACTCATTTAAGGAGAGGTTAAAGGAAGGCATCTTGTTAATAGAGACTAGCCAAAAAACTATCTTTTTGAAGTGTCCCAAAGCTGAACACCTGGCACTTAAACACATAATTTTTAGCTAAAAATTTTAATCCAAATTCAATGAACAGAATCAAGAGTAAAGAACGAATATTTTTTGAAGGCTTAAAACTGAATTCTAGTTTAGCTCATTGAATTCTTCACTCCTTTCACAACTGAAGCACACGAAAAGCTTTGGAAACCATTTTTAAAAGGTGGTTCAAAATGGTATTATGGACAAAAATACTTTTAGAAATCCCCACGTGATTCATAGTAATTTTACAGCAGGTTTAAGCTGGGTTTTGTACCCCCAATCAGCTCCTGAAGACTGCTTTGCCAGATACTGTATTTCACTGTGCATGCCCCTCCTGTTTTACCCCGAAAAGGGCTTTTTTTCCCAATTAATACCACTTAGTTGCAAACACAGCTTAAACCTAGAGACAATTTCTTAGTATTGGGGAGGGGAGAATCCCATTTTTTGAAGTGCTGTCCAGGGAGAAAACTGACTGCATTTCACATGGATATCACCCTCTGAAGGGTCATCTCTTTCTGCAGTCCTGCTATTCAGTGAGGAAAGCTTCCCTGCCCTTGGAAGTGCCTGTGCAATAGAGGAATATTCAAACATGTTCTGTCCCATGGAGAAACTACTTTGGTAATGTGAAATTATTTCTTAAGAGGACAAGAATCATGTTTTTCAAGATACTTACTAGAATCCAGTACCATTCAAGACAAATTGGGAAAACAAGGGTGAAGAAAAACAGGATTAAGAGTTAATTCTTGTTCTTGCCATTACTTACTTCTTTTGCTGTCTCCTCCAGCCCTGCTGGAGCAGGGCATGAGCAGCTCCCAGGGTGCAGCAACTGCAGACTGGCCCTGACAACCATGGAACCAAAGCACATCACAGCCACCACCCCCACCCAGTTCAGGGGCACAGAACAGGATGGAGCAAAAGAGGGGCCAGAAAAAGCTCAGCGTGTTTTGGGAGAAATCAGCCCCTGCTGAGACTGTTGGAAAGCCTCTCTCTTCTAATTTACCACGTTAAAAACAAGCTGATACTCTTACCAATCACACTCCAGTGTACAATACAGAAACATCACCTAATTGTGCAGACCAGGTAAGAGATCAAAATACACTCCTCTCAAATCAAAAAGCTCAGTCAGAATGCTTAAGTTAGAGCTTCTCACTAACCCATGAAAGGTGAATTAATTAGGTATTGCTCCACCAAATATTTGCACACTTGACACATAAATCTGACATGGATTTTTCTTAGACCCAGAAAGCCAACCATACCCTGGGCTGCATCAAAGGTAACATGGCCAGCAGGATGTGATTCTGCCCCTCTACTCCACTCTTGAGACCCCACCTGGTGTACTGCAAGCAGCTCCAGAGATCTGGCCTGATTTCAGCTGGGATAGAGTGGAATTTTCTTCTTTGTAGCTAGCACAGTGCTGTGCCTTGGATTTAGGATGAGAATAATGTTGGTAACACACTGATGTTTAGTTGCTAAGCAGTTCTTGCTCTCAATCAAGGACTTCTGAGTTCCCAAGCTCTGGCAGGGAGCAGGTGCACCAGAAACCAGGAGGGAGCATGGCCACGACAGCTGATCTGGACTGGCCAAAGGGATATTCCACATCATGGCACATCATCCCCAGTATATAAACTGGTCTCTCTCTGCCAGCTCCTGCAAACACTGCCCTGGGAAGGGCTGAGCATCGGTCAGTGTATTGAGCAATTGTGTTGTAAAGCTCTTTTTCCTCTTGGATTTCATCTCTCTCACTCCTTTCCATTACAATTATTATTATTATTGTATTCTATTATCTTTCAATTATTAAAATATTATTGTATCAACCCATGATTTTTACTCTTTTGTTTCCCCTGATTCCCACCCCCACTGTGAGTGTAGAGAGGGAAGAGGGCACTGAGTGAGTGAGCAGCTACGTCGTGTTGCTGGCTGGCGGACATGGACCTTTTCAAGCTTGTCCAGAAGGTCATGAAGGTGACCAGAAGCCTGGAACAGCTCTGCTCTGAAGACAAGCTGAGAGACCTGGGGTTGCTCAGCCTGGAGAAGGCTCTGGGGACACATCAGTGCCCTTTCTAGTACCTAAAGGGGCTACACATGAGAAAGACAGGGAAGATTTTTTTAGCGGGGCCTGTGCAACAGGACAAGGGGTAACAGTTTTAAGCAAAAAGAAGTTCAAATTAGACTAGATAAAAAGATGAAGTTTTTTACAATGAGGGTGGTGAGGGCCTGGCACAGGTTGCCCAGAGAAGCTGGAGATGCCCTGTGCCTGGAGGCATTCCAGGCCAGGCTGGATAGAGCTCTGAAGGTGTTCTTGCCCAAGGCAGAGGTTGGAACTAGATGATCTTTTAAGGTCCCTTCCAACTCAGACCATTCTAGGATTCTACCACTTCCATTCCTTTTATTAAGGAAAGGCTCTGAATAGACTGGGAGCAGTGTTTTCAAACTATACAGAAGCCTAAAGTAAATGCAGATGCCATCAAATCAGCAGTTCCCCAGAGATGAGCTGCTTAAAGCAGTTGCAGTTTGCTACACCAGCCATCTGAACTGACAAGTGAGCTGAAAAAACTGATACATTCAGGGTTTTATTCCCCTCATTTCAGTTAACTGCATAATGAGTTTAAAGGGTGGGTCTCTAATCTAATTTGTATGCAGCACTAACTTGCTAAAATAAGCAACAATACACAGTATCCTCAGTTTCCCTGATTCATTCCATACCCAGACTAGACTCAGCCACTCTCAGCAGTACCAATAAGGAGACACTTGGAAATGCCTAATCCCCAAACCTTCAGTTTCTGAAGCCTATGATTTACATGAAAGGGAGATTTTTCCACACTGATTTATCTGATGAACACTCCAAACAGTGTGATGCATTTCTGACGTAGGCTTTTCAGACTGCTAAGAATCACAGAAAATTGCTCCCCCCCAACCATTTAAAACAGAACACTTAATTGATTTTACATTTAGGAGCATTGATTTCCCTTGCTGTAGCTGTCCTCTACACCTGAGGCTCAGCCTGAGTGCACCAGGCAAAAAAACCACATCCAAACCCCAAACCATGCCAAATGTTTGCTATGTCATTTCTGCAACAGTCAAGTTTTTAGCATTCATAGACTACATCCATGTGATCATTTTTGCTTTAAATTAACTGCTTTTATTGGAAACCAGTTTCCTATAAATTCAGTGCAAAACCATAAGAAAACATCATCTTCTACTGAATTTTCAGTAGACACACAAAATTACCTATGATTGTTGCTCTTTCTTATAATCCAATTCCGTACAGTACTCAAAGCACACAGAAATTACTGCTTTAAAGTCTATTGTAAAGTAATTTTTAAACGATGTAAAAAAAGAATAATTACAGCAAACTGACTCATGCGGGTTTAACAGCAATTATTTCTAACAAACTGAATGAGATGAATGACCTCCATAACTGTGAAAGCACAAGTGACAGAAGTGCAATGCATTTCTAAAAATTGCTTGTAGAAAACCAGATTCATTCCCTGATGCAGGCAAAAGATCCACGGTCCTCTGTCACACTCGTAATGTCAAAGAGTAAAGAGGTGTTTCTGTAAATCCCAGCATAAAAATATGATGTGAAACCCACATTGCACTTAAGTCTAATGAACCTCTGGCAAGGAGAACTTTGTGATCAAAGTGGAATCCATTCAGAACACTAAGCTCAGGAGGTCTAACCTCACTCTTCCTAACATGTATTAAGCTGCCTTAACAGTGCAAACCCAATAGTCATCCCAATTTTCATGGGTATGAATGTCTGGGAAGGACTCTTTGACTAGCATCTTTTAGGATGAAAATCTGTTAAGCTCAAGTGAATCATGAACAAGCTTAGTACACACTACTATGGACACAAGCTCAGCCTTGTCACTTTTAAGTAGCCACCAGAACCAGTAACACATCTCCCCCACCCCTTAACACAGGTATTCCCACTGCAAGTCTTGCTGCTTCTGGGAACAGGCAAAACCTTTAACAGTACACAGGACAAAAATATTTGACACCCATCTTCTCTTGCAGATTAGCAGAGAACTTAGCAAAATCCTGTACAGCAGGATTCCAGAAATGACTGAGGAATACCCACTGGAAGCTAAAGTTTTCCCTTTTAATATTCAATACTGAATATTGTTTTTGCAGGGAAGCATACTGCAGTTCAAGAAAATAAGCTGCCTTTCATAGTAAATGCTCATAGGAAGAAGCAGGGTCTATACTCAGTATCATACTCACATCATTCAGTGTCCTTCCTGGACATGGTACACTGTATTTGATATTAAGAACAAAAAGTAGTTGAAAAAGCTCATCGTAACCGATTCAAATTTATGAAACTAAACTTTAGTATCTTCTTGAACTCATAAGTGCTCATAAAGAGATTTTTATCTGCTTCAAAAAAGCTGAATAAAGAGATTTTTTTCCTTGACAAAGTTTTAATAACAACTCTGAAAATCTTAACTCCCCACCATCATTAACAAAAAAGCATTCAGTAGACAACAAAACCACAAACTTTCTATTTTTATAAGCATTTGTTAATTCATAGGCTTTGAACTTAACCTTACTGAATTTAGACTTTGGCATGATTCACAAATACCTCTCACTCTTTCAAAGAACTTTATTTTAAAAATAATTTTAATTCATTAGACCATACTTTATAATAATTACCAATAGCACGGACCTGAACTCAAGCATCAGACATTTGTTGCACTTTCAAGTTTTGTAACAACATGACTTTTCAAAATAAAAGTGTACATTTAGATTCACAGGTTAATTTGTTGAAATTTAATAACATTTAAAACCACTGTAATATGAACTGAAAGGGATATATGTTCAGTACACAAATACTGAAAAAGGTCATAACCCCAAAACCCACTTGGAAATGGAATGCAGCCAATTAGTCAGACTGTGGTTTAGTAATTTCACATTTACCCAGGTTAGCACCTTAGTGAACTCAAGCACTGAATGTGAGAAATGAGTGCATGAAGTGTGACCACTCAACAGGTACTGTACCATTCCATGAGGAGACTGTGTCTTCTTGAGCATTATGTGCTGTATTTTTGAAATCTGGTAATACTTGAGACTTTTCTAAAATGTGTAAATAAACAATGGCTACAGTTAAAATCTAAACAAAGAAATACTTTCTACTTTCTGTCAGTTGAGATTTTTTAAAGCAATCATTCATAAGGATTGCATCAACATCAGTTAGCAGAGGAAGATCAAACTTTATTGAAACTGCTTGCATACAAAATATATTGCACTATAACCAAACAAATGTCAACATAAAATCCAATCTGTTGTAGCTAATATGTACAGAGAATATTGCCCAAGAGCAGTTACATTACAAGGTCAGTCTACCTTGGTTAATTATCTACAGTATTTTAAACCAAACAGCTTACAGATGATGTGTGCAAGGTACCAATTTCTGTTTTCAAATACTATACATTCCCAAAATAAATAACTAGAAATCAACATTAATGTTTGGCAATACTTTTTAAGACATTTTTATATTTGTTAAATCATGTGCAGTTCGTTGCCAGTTTTAGTATGCTCACCTGTATGCAAGGAAAAAAAAGAATGAAGAAAGCAAAGAAACAAAACTCACAAAATACATCAGAGGCAAGGTCAAGTTTGTACAATTTTGTACATAAACAGTGGCTCTCCTTCTGGAGTAATCTGAACAAAAATGGACTAAAATGAAGGTCCTTATGCAGTTGTGCCCAGTAAGTCTAACGTGTGATCAGAAATGAAAGAAAGCACAGCTCCTCCCACCACTTCCCACCTTTCCCTGGTGTGTACAGCTGTACTTTGGATCAAATTCTGTGAATCCTTCTTATTGGCTAGTAATTAGGACCTTGCAGCTCAAAATATGAAGAACTTTTGTTTTACCTTCAATATTTTCAACTATTGTAGCTGAACTTGCCAGAGCATGACATGTGGTGACTTTCTTCCTACCTCTCCTGAAATAGCCCCCAAATTAAAATAAGCAATTCAAAAATTTTGGGAGGATGAAAACCATCAATGCTTTAGGCTGGTCATCTGGCCAAACAGCAGGCACACATTACTAGCTTGTGAACATGTTATACTTGTTCCCTCAGTAACAATGAGTTTTTTAGTTTTCCACAATGGAAAGATTTTTTTTTTTTTAGTTTTTCTTTTTTAAAAAAAAAGCTTCTGTACTGCCTACAAAGAAAAAAATTACACCCCTTTTTCAATAACACTATTTGCCAAATCTTCAGTGCAAAATAAATTTCCTATTCTTATAACTGCCTAACTGAATGTTTATGTAAGGAAAAAATTATGGAAAGCATGCACTTGTCTATAAAGTACTAACGTCTGACAAGGATTGCTACATATATTTTACATTTAGTGTTACCAACTCATCTTCCCTGATTTCTGCATCCAAATATAATATTCCTACCTGCCAAGATATAAAAAAGGCACAGATCATACAACTTTTTTGCTAATGAAAATGACAATTGTTACATCACACAGATTTCAGGGTCCACCAAAATATTGAAAAAGGTGGACCAGAATGTGAACTGACACAGGACATAAAACGACATAGCATTTCATGAAGAACTGGTAAGTTAGATTGAAAACAGAAGCCAATTTGATTACTGCAAACACTATTTATTCTGAAAATTGAAATTGAGCAGTGAATTTGACCCGATGTGTTAAAATGGTACAACTGAACAGAAAGTTTACCAATGCACAGCTCAGTATTTTTAAAACAAACAAAAAATAATCTTTCATCATTTGAACTGCAATATGTACCTGGAAGCGATTTTCGGAAGTTCAGGTATTTTTATGCAAATATTTGAATAACTTCTTATTCTGAAAACAACTGCATACTGTTGATGTTAAAAAAGGCTAACAGAGAACATATGTTCATTTCATGCCCTGCGCCATCTTGCCTACTATTTGTCTTTGGCCTAACAAGTTTCTCTAACATGGAATAGGAATTACTGAAACAGTATAGGAAATATGACTTCAGAGTTATGCAGTTTAGGGGACTCCGTTCACCAGCGGCTGTTGAGCGTCTGCGCTGTCCGTCTTCTCCTTCTTCGGGTTCCGCTCCTTGCCCGCGCGCAGCCGGCTGCCTTCGCTCGAGGTATTCTGTAATGTTTTAGTGTGGACACTCCTTTCATTATTGCAGTCAATTCTGATCTGGAACAATTCAGAGTTATATAAAGCATTCTCGTCCTTTCCTCCACCCCTGGGTGTTTGCTACCTTGGCCGTGGGGGAGGAGCAAATAGTGCCAGCCCCTCATGATTTTGTTACATGTATCCAGCTGCAGGGGAGGGCATCAATTCTTTTCTGTTCAAAAATGCCACATACTTGGGACTCAAAAAATCCTCTCCCATCTACCTAGCCTTGGAAGCTGAGAAAAAATTTCCAGTATGTTTATGCATACAAGAGTTGAATTAATATCAGAGGGATCTCTGAAACATCAATTCAACTTCTAGTAACTCGACTTCCTTCTCTTTGTATGCAAAAAGCCCCCAAAAGACAGTGTCATTTCATGGCAGCTTGTCTGAATCTCAAAAAAAAAAAAAAAATCTACTCAGACCTTTTCTGAATATGGAAAAAAAAAAAGATCCATTTAATACACCCAAAAGACTTCTGCAGCCTGTTTAAGTGGTCATAAAAAATTTCAAAAGAACATGTTGAAAGCAAATTTTTATGCTTGTAAAGGGGGTAAATGCTTGTTCCTTGATATGTAACAAGATTTTTACAACTTGATCAGCCAGATTTCAACAACAGGCAAGCACTTATTTTCTTGTAACACATCACTGCATCCCAATCTTGGATCAACAGATAAAATCCCCCATGATTTAAGTGCCTTACGGTTTTTTTACAGCACCATAATTCCTCACTGCCTACTTCAAACTTTGTAAGGTACTTACTAACTAATTATAAAAATCACACGACTATTATTTATTTTTGCTTTTGCTGTGTTAATTGTTCATATTTCAGATGCATATTCAATTACTACACCTTTAAGTTCAGCACTCCCACTTGGAAAAACAACCATCTGGTCACTTGTTCTGTTTTGTCCCTTTCTTAACCAGGCTTTCCAAAAACCAAGCCAAGAGTCATCTCTATGTCCCACTGGAACTGTGACTCCTGGTAACACCACACAGAGGCAGCAGCTTGCAGCTGCTCATTGTTTCTTCCCTCAGCATAACTTACCCTATGAGGTAAGAATGGTAGAAGCTTTGCAAGCTATCATTTGAAGCAAGAACAGTTTCCATTTGGGGAAACTTAACATTTATACATAAAGTATCAGCTTGATAACTTCATGAAACAAGACATTTGAAAAAAATGTAGAAATGTCTTCATAAAAAGCTTAAAAATATTTAATGTTACAAGATATTTCAAATCTGTTTCTTGAAAAGCTTCTTGCTATGCATTTTAACTTACTTTCTAGACTGAATAGCCTTCAATTACAAATGTTTCATTTAGTAGTGAAGGTAGTTTCTGAGGTTTAATCTTTCTTACTCTGAGGATTCTGGCTACAACACACTCTTTATATAGTGTTAAGGATTGTCTTCCCCCAGGTACATAGAAGACAGACAACAATACACAACACAGCAAGAAATAAAAGCTAAAAGCAAAGCACTAGTAAGAACAGAGACTGAAATCAAGCTGGTTAGTAAATCCTAGGGACTTGTTACCAGTATTTCACCAGACAGAGCTAAATGGCATTACAAAGTTGCATCTTTACACAGCTTGATATATTTAGCGTCCTGAGCATCTCCGTCATTTTGTAACACAACTTTGTAGATGTGATTAGGGAGCTAAAGAATATAAAATCACAAGGTTACTGTGTCACTCACAACCTTGAAGACTCTAACGTTACTGTATGACACAATGCAATTTTAACAGTACAGACTTCCCCTACAAGAAGAGTTACCTCAAGAGACCCGTCTGCTGTCCTCCCTTTTGCCTCTCTCGAGTTCCGCTGACGGTTATCTGTTCGCGACTGTTCATCATTGCCTGCGAGAAGAATTCATCAATTAAATTGTTCAACACAGACATGATCTTCTGCCACTTATATTTTACACATGCATAGTAGGGAATTCAGAATTTTATGTCTTGTGAACAAGTACTATTACTGACATATAACAGTTCTCAAACTATGGGCTAAGAATCACTAAAGAAAATATTCTCAGGTGATAATGTAAACAAAACTAGTGTTTAAAATCACCACAGTTTACAAGACTGACTACTGACTGAAGAAAATACACTTCTCAAAACGATTAACCACAGAAGAGAAGTACACAATCAGTAGTGTTTAGTATCTTCACATTTTTCAATGGCTTATAAGATTCCCAAATTACACACTACCTTCTTACAAAAAAGTCTAATTAAGCAGAACCCATACTTTGAAAAAAAAAAATTTCAAGAAATAGGCAGAGCTGCAGAAAAAAATATTTAAACAATTAAATATAATGGAACATCTAATGTACAAATATATATATTTAACTTTTTAAAGTTGTCTCATCTTGCTTTTGCCTGGTCCTTTTCACTGAACACATAAATTACATTATCCTGTTCCATGAAAATCAAATACAAGAAGATGTGAATATGGACAGCTGAATGAGTAATACAGATTTTAAAAACTTTTTCTGCATCCACTAACAAACTAGAATCTGACTCCTTGATGTCCATGTGTGATGGAACAGGCCACAAACTTGAGCCAAGAGGCATTTTAGGAAATTAAGTAATTAGAGAAAATCCCCCCAAAATAAAGCAGATCAAAAGGAATTGTTCCCCTCTGCTCAATGTTCAACACATCTCAAAATACTCCATTTAAAAAACTGACAAAGAGAAGAAAAGTCAGGAGAGGCCACCAGGTGGGGAGTTGGAGCAGATGAGAAAAGGAGCAGCTGGCAGAAGTGAATTTGCTTTAGGAGTCCCACACTGACACCAGTTTCCAAAAGGAGTCTCCATTTACCTTTGAATCCTCCGCGCCCCCTCCCGCCTTGGCCTCTGGCGTTGCCGCCGCGCCTCCGCCCGTCCCCCCTGCGCAGGTAATTGTCCCTCTCCTCCTCTGCCGGGGCCGCCGACCAATCGCTCAGCTCATCTCTGTGATCAGACTCTGTTTCAGAAGCATTTGATGCTTCAGAATTAGTTCCTATCAAGAGGATGAAAAAAATCCAAACACGCCAGTGTAGCTTAGCATGAAATTACTATAGTAGAATGCAAAATGTATATATTTAACTTTTTTCTTCTTTTTTTTTCTTAATAGACAGTTTTGGGATGTTTTTGTCTCCCAACCTCTATAACATACGTAATACAGAAAGGTGCATAGTAGATATTATTTCTTCAAAATTCAAAACAGACTAATAAAAGTTAGTTGTGTGTTTAAGGCTAAATAATTAAGCGTGCCACATGCTTAAAATTGGTGTTATCAGTATATCAACAGATTACAGAACATACTGTAAAATGTAATAAAAGTCTAGTAAATATAAGTTTAATAGACTAGACTCCTTCGTATTTCTAAAACTGAAAGTTCTGAATATAACCTGTCCTGTCTCCTCTCACCACTGCAACTCATCTATGAATAGGAAAAAATTCCATCATGAAACAGCCTGTAACAGACTACAAAAGCAGAGAACAAAGTCAAAATGCTAGAAATGTATCAAATCAAATAAACACCCATTACAATTTTTCTAATTAACAGATCATTATTGACAAAGCTGGTTCTTTCCCCATTTTTCCCCTAGAACCCATATTATTAGCAAGGTGAGTTCACATCTTCTAAAAATAGTAAACATCACAAAACATTTTAATTTTGTATTATGCAGAATGTAAGCTAGGATTTTCTTATAAAGCTCACACTACAGGCCTTTCAGTCAGGACAAACACCAGGTGACCTACATTATGGATAATGAAGTGACACATTGCTCTGAAGAAGCACAATCTGGAAAACTCATCATTAATGAATTATCGAAGGTCTCAAAGAGGAACACACTATTTTGGTGACTATGGTCTTCTAGTAAAAACATTAAAGTTCAATTTAATACGAAGAAAATAACTTTTCTGTAAATGGAGCTACACAGTATTTTCACCTATAAATATTTATATTACGATAGACTCATGCATGCTTAAATGAAAACTGTGGCTTTATTATCAGGAATTGTTCAAAATATAGATAAAATAACAATTCTCACCCTAGGGAGTTAGGGAATAACTAAACATGCTCCATAATGTAGAATACAGTGTAAGAAGCAGGAACTGCATGGGAATCAGTGTACTGGAAAGCACTACACTTTGGAGTATTTTCTACAGCATAAAGCTCTATTTAATCTTCAAATATTAATAATCGATATTAACTTTAATTTTTAAGAGCTCCAAGTCCAGTCTTTTTCAAGAAAACACAAGATCAGTAGGCCACAGTGGAAAGTGCAGGTGTCCTTCCAAGTGCCTACCTGAAGCATAGCCCGGCCCGCGCCGGCCGTGGCCGCGGTTTCTGTAGGGGCGGCTGCCGCGGCCCAGGCCTGGTCCATCGTCCGTCATGTACCCTTTGTCCTTGTCTGTACGGTTCGGGGGGGGCCTGGAAGTGGCTCCGATCTGTCGCAGTTGCTCATCAATTTGCAATCTTTCCAAACGCAGCTGGTCCACTTCCTGTGCAAAGCACAAGCCCAGCAAGTCATGTACAACCACTATTTGCCCATCTGCATGTGCACACATGCAGGACTCATAAAGAAAAAACACTGAAGTATTGCAACTTATCATCTATTTAATACTCAAACAGCAACTCAGCTTTGAGAACAACTTGTTTAACTGAGAGACTTCCAAATGTTCAAATCTGTTTGCTACGAACACAATTCTCCCCGTGGCACAGTTGGTAAGTTTAGGGTCGTTTGAGATGTGTATCAAGAAGACGCACTCGGGTCAGAACACAAGTTCCTTACAGTGCTGCACATAACAAATATCAAAGTTATTAAACAATTCTGATTTAACAGTACTGTTTCATGAAAAGTCACTGTGCTGTTAAACTCTACATAATGATAATGAACAGTATGAGGGATGGGAGGAAGCATAAAAGCACAGAGAGTGAAGTGCTGTAATTCAGGCACCAGCACACTACCCTCACCATACATGATTAGGTAAAAGAGATACAGCAACATTCATGGAGTACCTTTGCCAGTTTCAGATGTTATCCAGCTCACATCAGAGTGGCAATCCCCTATCTTTTTCTTTAATTAGGGAGAAATCTATTGATGGAAGCTTCATTCTGACACTGTGCCCTCTGCAGGTCACCTAGTACAGCCAGGATTTTGCTAAGATGCCTTGGTACTCAGGAATGCACCCCATCAGTGACTCAGTGTATCCCTCTTCTCTCTCCCTTGAGAAGCTCCCTAAATCAATCTTCCTTTAGGAAGACTAAATCTTTGTTGTTCCGGACTCTCCCATTGGTAACAGAGGGCTATAGTGTTCCTTAGGACAAATCTTACAAAGAAAAAAACCAAAACGGTGGATGACATTCAGTACCTCATCCTTGCCATCTGTGAGGAAGTTCCCTCCTCCATCCAGCAGCAGGCCTGCATTTTCTTTGCTATTGCTTCTGCTGTCAATATACCTGCAGAAGCCCTTCCTGTTTCCCTTCACATCCCTTGCCATATTCAACTCCTGATGGACTTCAGCTTCCTCAAACTCATCCCTGCCCAGTCAAACTGTGTCTTTACACTCCTCCTAAGTCACCCGTCCTTACTTTACTCCTTGTATCTTCATTTTTTCTATATTAATTTAGCCACAAGTTCCTTGTTGATCCTTGCAGGCCTCCTTTTACTTTTTTGTGATCACCTGCATATAAAGATTCTTGAGCTCAGAGAAGGTGATGCTTTAAGAGCCAGCTCTTCCAAACCTGTTTTCCTTCCAGGAATGTATCCTATGGGATTCTTCCAAGCAGATCCCTGAACAGCCCAAAGTCCACCTCCCTGCAGTCTGGGGCTGTAAACTCCCGTATTAGTCTCTTTCCTCTCAAGATCCTAAAAATTCACTACAGTCACTCCAGCCTTTCTTCTTTTTACAGAGAAATTCAGTACATTTGATGTTGATGCACTATTACGTATCTTTTACAAAAAGTTTCCTTAATAATCTTTGCCTGGAAGCATAAAAACTTTAAATTCTTAGAGGAACAAGTCTGTCCCATTTCTTGTCAGTGAACTGGGGACATTATTCTGAATCATAAGGCCACTAGGATAACAACATTTTGTGTGTTTATGTTTAATGAGATGAGAAGACCAAGACAACACCTCTGAGATAAGAATCTATCCAGTAGTTATCACATAGACTGATGAACACTTATTTGTCACCTTCTGTTCAGGAAGGTTGGAGAGCACTAAGACAAAGTGATCATAGTTGACACTGAACTGATCAATCTAAAATAAGATTGCTAGGCTATTAAACACTTTCCACTTACCATGTCAGTACCCATTTAAGTACTGACTCACATGCAAGTACTCGTTTTAGGCAGCCAAGGAAGTTGAAACTGGAAATATCTTTTCAAATCACAGTGAGCATGCAAGAAAGGAACTTCATTTTTAGTACTAGTTTTCATCTGGTACTTCTCTGCCTCTACCTTGTGACAGCTGCAGAGCTGCTGTACCTCTGCTCCAGAACACTAACAAAGGCAGGATTAAAAGGTTGTGACTGAGCAGGTAAGAAAACAAAAGTTGTTTCTTCTCCTGACTTCTTTAAATACTGTACTGAGAAGTTTAACAATGTGTAGAAATTTTAGCATTCTAAAAGGTTCACTGATAACTACTGCACTGACTGGACATGTATCAAATCATGAATGATCTGAAGGCTTCAAAAGAGATGCAAGACTTTATTTACTGAAATGAACTCAAAGCTGTCCCTACTGTTAGATCTGGCCCTGCCATCAAAGACTGGGCACAACCACCACAGGCAAAAGTAACTATAAGCAACAATGTGGGATATCTTTTCCTCCCTATACAACAGACCACGCATCACAGACTACTGGAGAAGTTATAAAGCCAAGAGGCAAACATAACATAAAAAGCTGAGTTGCCTACAAAACATACTCATGTATGAAATGATAATTCATTACAGAAAAGTAGTTTAGCATTTATGCATAAAAAAAAAAAAGCCCACTCTATACAAGATTCTACGTGGAAGGCTGTTTGCTCTGCAGTTGCATGAAGGACTGACTACTCCTTCATATAGAAAGTTGACAGCCCATTTTGAGATAGATTTTTTTTGTTTGTTTTCTTACTCTTTTGTAATTTGCATCCTGAAAAAAGCTGTCATCCCATTCTTCAGACAAATTATTCTTTTATTAAAAACATTCCATTTTTAGTCAGAAAACCTGTTATAATACTAGTTTTTCAACATTCTCAGGGCCTGAACAGATTATCATCACCACACTGTTACCATTGTAAGTATTGACAGAAAAAAATCAGTGGTAAAGCAGCACCATTATCCTCACCTTTAAATAATTAAGATGATAATCCAGAAGAACAGTTGCATTAGTGATGCTATCCTTGGTTCCTACAAACACAAATGGTACCATGCCCTAAAACAGAGTAACAATAGTCTTTGGTTATTGATTAGGCATTGAATTCCGAAGAGAACTAAACTTCTTACTGTAAAACTTCAAGACAATTCTTACACCATGCATAAGCATATATGAAAAAGTGAGACAACAGTATATTTAAATTCTGATATTGACTACACCATATATTCTAATTCCCTTTATGCAGAGTTTTTTTAAATAAGCGGATTTATATCATTTGCATCACAATGTCAACATTTATTTTTCTGAACAAGTGAAAAAGAGTCGACTTAGAACACTTTGTTTCCTCCCTTCAAAATAATACCACCTTTGCTGACTGCATCCATTCTCACACACCAGCTGCTTTTGATCTACATTTGATCTCTTAAAAGAGTAAATCAAATCAACATTGTGTCACAAAACAAAACCTGATCCTTCTAGACAATCTCTATGGTTGTCAAGAAAAAGCCAAAAAATATTCTAGAAAGAGTTAGTACTTCAGGTGATGATTTCTAACTTACAGTTCTTCTACCCTTCAAGCACATTAAGCAATTCAACAAATACGTGGAAAATATAAATCTGGAAATTTTAAACTCTGAAATTATGAAATCAGGAGACAAAACACCTAGAGATTAACTTAGGCAGCCAAAGCAGGCAAAAAAGATCTATCTAAAAGCGCCTCACTGAGTGTGGAAGACAAAGTAGACCTTAGCAGTACAAGAACAACTTCTACTCCAAAACTTCTGACGCTAAGACAGATCCATGCAGCATTTCAGAGGTGTGAGTGCAGCCCACACAGGCCCAAGGAGTGATCCTGACTGTTCCAGCAGCTGCAGCATCACTTGGGCAAGAGAAGCTTCACTGTGGACTGCTGATGTTAACCTGAGCATCTCCAACACTCAGCTGCTGAAGCCCATGCCATGGCAGACCAGAGCCTGGCACATCTACTGATTATCTCAAACATTGTTTTGCTATCTCATCATTACCTCTGAAGAAGCCTTTAATTCTCACTGTACACATACCCTTTAGTGAATTGCATTCCAAAGGAAGGTCTGATGTAGAAGTGAAATGATTTGAGACACAAATGCCTTAAAAATTAAAAGCATAGTATGCTGAGGTTCCCCAAGAGTGGCCAGCCTATAATTTGTCTCCACTTTTAAGGTCTTGTTTGATTTTCTTTCCTGCTCCCTTTCTTTTACCGACAAAAACCTTACATTAGACTTTACACATCTACATTAAGTAAACCAGGAAAAATAATATATACACAGTCCTCTAGTCCTAAGGAACATCAACATTAATACTAACTTTCATGAGCATTAGAAATTCTTTAGCCACAGGCATTGTTGACTAAAATGTTTTATTATCTGGGGTATTTTAAGATGCATAAATATTTTATACAACCTGATAAAGAGCAGTGAAATTTCTACTAAACTGGCATTAACTAGCTCACAGTATCAATTATTAAACAATGACAAGACAAATGATTTAAAAGGGCATTTAAGGAAATGCCTTGCTGTTGCTTTTGGCAGTGGATTTAAGGTATAACAATGCCAGCTATTAAGAATATGAGCTGGTAACCACGTCAGGCAATTTCAGCCATGCAAAAGCAGCAAAGTGCTTATTTACTGAACCTTATTTTTGTCTTCAAAGCAAAAGTACCAATGTTCAACTTGGCTGCAGTGGGGAATACTGAGCAGACCTTCCGTGCATAATAAATTTACTGATAAAAATAATATATGTTACTGTAACAAACAGTACCTGCCTCATTTTAGAATATGAAAAGCCTGAAGATAGCCTGTTATAAAATTATGGGATCTATAAAACTGCACTTGAAACTAATGGGCAGTATTCTAACATCTCAGTAACATAAAAAGAACCAAATACTGTATTAAAATTTAACTGAACTACTGTTCAACTACAAGAAGGGCTGCAATATCCAAATTCACACAAGGGAAGATTGTTTGGATTTCATAATTGACATAAAGCTGCATTCAATTTACAAGTACTAACTCTTACCTGTTAAAGCCTGATCTCAGGTTTCTGTATTGCACCTGGTGTGACACAACTAACACATGAAGCAGCACAAAGCAATGCCAGTGTTAGAAATGTCATTAACAGGTAAAACAGAAGTATCAATGCAGAGCTTGACAGGTAAAAAAGACCTTTCAAGATAATCCTTAAAAGCTGCATTTTGGACAAAAAAATGTAAGCAAATCAGCTTTTTCAAGTCAGAATTTAAAAAAATTAAAGAAAGTCAGACATACTCCCTGCAGCCATAAGTATTGACTCTTTTACCCTTCCATGATTCCATAGCCTGTAGCAATAGCAGCACCCTCTTGCTTATTAAACTAATTCCATTTTATGCTGCAGGAATTTATCTTTAGAAATTAAATACGACAGACCACTGAAATTTTTAAGTCTAAATATTGACCATTTAACCTTTTCAGATTGATGTAAAACTAGTAAAATAGTAAAAGGCCCTTAGTTAATTGCTTAACCACTCTGTAAAGAAAGATGGAAATTGGATTGTAGGTTTTCAGTAAGTCTTACAGTGATAAAACAGTAGAGGAAATAACTACTCAAGCAAGAACATAAGGGTTCTAGAAACTGTATTTCATAGCTTATATGAAGTAGCAAAGGTTCTTAGCTGGTACATACTTGGATTTTGAGGTAAATGAAAGGCAGTTCAGTTTTCTTTAAGCACATTTTACATCTGAAACTGCAGGAAGTCTTTTTGCATCGAGATGCTAAAACCCTCGTGCTTCAAGTTCTTTTTGCATACTTTAACCTTGCCTCTCAATGCAGCCCCACACAGAAGTGCCTCAAATTACAATGTTTGAGACTTCATTCAGGCCCTTTACAAGGCTGCCTTCCTGTGCAAACGTGGAATTTCAGTGTTCATGCTTGTTTATTCTTTAGGTTACAGTTTACAGACTATTGTCAACCTAGGTAATATTTTTTAAAAACAGAGATTTAACATAAAGCACAAGTTCTCATTTCAACAGAAGAAACTGCTAATGAAAAATTAAACCAGGTAAAAACCTAAGAAATCAAACTCAAAGTAGATCAATGAATGAAACCAGCAAGTTTTATATATATAGATTTATAGCCTAGCACATGCTGAGAAATATCATTGCTTCCAACGTGAAATCTCTAAGAAGGTGCACCACCAATAAAAATTTCACAAAGCATTTTTCTAACACAGATAAGCCAAATTTATATAAAAATGCCCCTTAGCATTAATAGGAAAAGACAGAATCCATCAGAAAGCACACATTAATCAACACTTTATCTTACCACTATGGAGATACAATGAAGAATTTATTTTATCGTTGAGTAGAATATAACCAAATAATAAAAAGAAAAATTGTATTAAATAAAACATACCTCTTCTTGTGGAATATTTTTATCATTTTCAGCCTCAATTCTCACTCTTACAACGCCAGATTTGTCCACTATCTCCTGAATCAGTTTTCCATTTTTTCCTATTACTTTTCCTACAGAAAGAACATACAGAACATTCCACCTTTATGGTTTTCCCCCAAACCTGAGAGTATTGCTGTACTCTAACTGGACAAGTACCAGTGCAAGAAGTTGTCCAAAATGCCTTAATCCGCTACAACAAAGATTTAGCTAACAAGCCAAAAAACTACAATGTCCCCATAAGCTTGTGGTGTTAACTTATAACACACATTGATCACAGAAATACTCAGTACCTTGAATGCTTATTTAGCTTTGCTTTGGTAAGTTTAAAATAACTTCAGTGAATTACAAACAATGCTGTTTGCATTTAAAATATCTAACCAAAACAAACAGAAATCCTTTTACAGTGCTCTAACATTTGCTGTAACTACTTCTTGCATAAGCAAAACTTAGTTCCTTTACAAAATTTCAGTTGATCAAATACTACCAAAGATACTGTTTGAGGCAGATGTAATTTTCTCAAAAACTGAGGTTTTTAGACATTTTTGACAGTAGTTTATAATTCACTAAAAAGTCAACGATAAAACTGGAAGTAAGCTATGCTCCAATGCAGACATGTATCTTCTGAAGCAGACATTCTAGTGTGAGACAAGGAAAATGAAAGTTTAGTTCTCTCTAATCTCAGCAAAGCAATGTGCTGTCTGCAAATTGGCAGGAAAACTAAGCTGCCTGGGACAAGATGAGAGAGGGCCACATCCTTCAATCACAGCTTTCAAGAAAAGCTTAAAAGAGTGATGTCAAAGATGTTTTCTGCATGTAACAAAAAAAAAAAGTATTTTTATTTAACGAATTGATTGAAAACTTAAAACATTATGTTTTTTCATTGGCACCTCACTAAAATAGAGGTAAAAAACCCCAAGTGCATAACAGCTGCTGTTTGTCTGATACAATTAATCGTGAAGAAGACGTTAAACACCACTTTTTAGTCACAACAGACTCCTTTTGTTCCTATCATTCAAAGCTAAATAAATTTTCATTTTTTTGTTTCAACTTTTCTACCATGAGTATTTGCAGAAAACATGACAAAATATGGCCAGTAAGTTCCTCCTCAATGACAAAGGCTGTTCTGAGTGCCAAAAACTACTTCTGAGTACTTTATTTCATTATATATTATTGGCAAATGGAACAGCAGCTTATGAATAAATGTAAAAAAGTTTTGATAGTGATTTAAAAAGATAAATAAAACAAAATCACCAAAACCTCCACAACTTATATCAGTTACTCCAAAGTTTTTGTGAGGATTTGGCAACACACACAAATATTTTCAAACAAAAATTTCCATACAGTCTTTAAAAACAAATAACATCCTGGGTGGGTTTTTCCTTTGTTTGGATTTTTTTGTTCAGTTTAAATTTTAAAAAATAGAACTAAATAGAAAAAGGCAGTTGTTTGCATTTTCTTTAGATTTAAAAAAAAAATTAGTATTATATTTAAAAAAAGCCTTCTGCATTTTTAAAGCAAATTACTAGGAATTTTAAAAGCCAAATTATTAAACATAGCTTATTTCAGACATAACATAGCATTCAGCCAGAGTTATATTCAAAAGGATCCAGGTCAAGAATTAAGAGCAGAAAAGAAAACCTGCCAAAAAAATATAACTACCAAGTTCTAAAGAGAACAGATTTTAAGACCTCAAATTAAACTAATGATGGCAGGTTATCAATTTCACTTATCACTACTAAAACCAGGAGGGTGTAGGGAAAACTACTGCTTTTAATGAATTCCAGAGCTGAGCTGCCACATTTCTTAGTGCTTGTCCCACTGCAGAATTTCACACTGCTTCAACACCAGCTTTCATACACTCCCTGACAACCTACTACAACATTTGCTTTCAGGGTTATGTTATACCATAAAGTATTTTCTCTGCTCTTTCCTCACCTACTGAATGAAATAATGTATTTTTGTTTTGCTTTGTAGTATCAAAAGCTCATTAAAAGATTTCTCCACATACACAAGGGCTGTGTGTGTTCTTAAGGACCTTTTTTAGTGTTTGGCACTGGAAGTATTTCAGATTTTCTTCATCACTGATACCTAACTCCTAGTTCATCCAACAGTGCTGTTTCTAAACACACCATAAAAGGACAGGGAGAAAAGACAAATAGAAAACATGAGACTGTAGATTCATCTCTTGTGTAGCTGAACTAATCTCTGGACGTGTTTGGGGGAAGTGGTTAATTCTGGACATGTTTGGGGGAAGTAGTTAATTCTCTGGCTCAATCCAGAAACTATTCTGCCTTGCAACATCAGCACATTGCTTCTAGTTCAGTGAAGTTCTCAGAAGGCACTCAGAACTGACATACCTACTAAATTCCTTGGGACTTGTATGACATCTTCAGCAAATTCAAGGTAACTTCTTGCCTTTTTCACCGCATCTTGATCCTACAATAGGAAGATGTGTAAGAAACAAGGTTTTTGTTTGCTTGCTTCTGCAGGTATTTTCTGAAATGATAAAGAAGGGAACTCACCTCTCCATAAATATGGAATGTACAAGTATCTTCGTCAAGATCAATGGCAGTCACTCCAGGGACCTTTCTGGCTTGCTGAATATTAGCACCATGAGTGCCAATGGCCAAACCCATGAGGTCTTCACGTACAACAAACTGTTCATGGAACCGGGATGCAAGTTGCCTAGAACTCTGAAGAAAAATCTAATGTCAGCTCACTTTGATTGTCAGTACACTGGAGAGAGATATCAACATCAATTTCAAGCCTATTTATCAATCACGTGCTTAGCCTACTTTCTATTTAATCAATCCCTTTACTGCGCTTATTTTAGCTTCAAAAACACCAAAGAGTCTCCTTCAGAAGTCCTTTAAATATTAACATAAGGCTGGCCTCTAGCTGTGTTGACACCTCTATTTTCAATTACCCTTTAATAGCTACAGCTATCAGGTGTTACTAGGTAAGACAGCACTCATAAGGTAGTAAAATAGGAACTGTGGTGATTATTAAAGCAAACCTTATGATCTCTGAGAAAAAAAAACCAGCACCAATTTCAACAGGTGGGTGAAACTATGGTAACTCAACCACTGACACAAAATTATATATAAAACAGAGCAACTGTGGATATCTACTGCACTTTAAAAAAAATGAAAAATCCATGCCTATGCGTGAAAACACAAAAACTGCTTAAATTCAAAGAACAAATATGTTCAGAGTTTCATCCAGGGATCACACATGTAGCAGGACAGAAGGATCATACTTCCCATGCTCACAGGCATGAACATAAGACAACACAGGAAAGGAACAACAGTTTAATGCATTGTGGGAAGATAGAGAATTTCCAACTGTGACAATCTATTAAGGAAAGAGTGTTTTGCAAGGAAGAAACAAGATAAAGCCAAGATATGCAATCCTGTCCATGTTTCTGCATTGCAATCAAAGCTGTAACTACTGTCAAGACATACATAAGCACACTTCAAATTAGCAGTTTAATGTCAGCAAAATGAGACCCTACAGATGTTGAGAAAACATCAAGAAAGTGCCCACAAGCCCTTTACTGTTACAGCTAAACTGGTACTGCTTTCTGACCTGCTCCCGCTTAAAGCTGTTGATAAATATCCAGTGCTAAATCATTGTTTCAAAGAACTGGTTACAGTAGATAGTGGTGTAAGTATCCAAGCATCATAAAATACTTCAGATACTCTGAGAGCACTGTCAAGCACTTCAGTAGCTACATTACAGACAACTTGGAAGGCAAAACTTATTTTTAATTGCTCACACTTCTACATTCTAACAGATAATCCAAATGCTGATTTACCAGTTGACACCTTTTACGGACAACCAAATAAGAGGAGAGAACAGGATGACCAAGACAATGATCAGTTGCTAACTACCTACGATATGTGGAAAAGATGAAACTACATCATCACTGAGGACTTTGGCTCTGACAGTCAAACCACAGTTTTACTGCTTGCACAAAAACATCATGAGCTTTTCTGCAAATTATTACAAAGTGTATTCTATTTAAACATCAAAAATTCTGCGTTCTGCTTCGCTCCAATACATTAATAAGAAACATCTATGCAAGTGATGTATTAATATCTACAAAGCAGCTGTAACTGAATTCTACTTAGATACAGTAAAAGACAAACCAGAATGCAAAACATTTGTATATTCAGGCTTTTTATTATGTGAAGGACACCCAAAACAACTAAGTCACATCCACTGGGAAAGAATGCAAACAGAAAATAATCGGTTATTTGACTTGATGCTGTAAAAGCCATGTTTGAGAAGTAGAGCCATGCAAGTCAGCAAGTCAAGAAGTTAATATGCAAAAAAGGTACCAACAGGAAGAAAAAAATTCCAGTGAACAAAAGAAGCTGGTCTAGTGATAGTGACTCAGAAAACAGAATAGGTAAAACTGCTACAACAAAAGAAGTCGCAGGCTTTAAAAGTTCAGTGACTATGAGACACATACAAAGGTTCATTTGATGAAAACAGTGAACAGCTATTAATAATGCAGTAAAGCCTGAAGTGTTTACTAAATATTTTTTCTGCAGATGGACATGTGTAGTCTGTTGGTATGTCAGTGTCTCAACAGTAATAATGAGTATGATTTTTACTATCTGAAGCTTTTCCTTTTAACTTAGAATAAATATAAAATCAGTTTCATCCTAACCACAAGAAACATAAACGCTAAAATGAAAAATACCAGCCAACTTTCATCACACAAATTTTAACTGCATATATTTATCTCACAAGCTTTATTTAGGTACTACTTCTCAAACATGG
>VZTR01027384.1:131309-143978 GCA_013400775.1 Chaetops frenatus | reverse complement strand
AAGGTTTTCAGAAATGCTATTTTTTCAAATTTGTAGACAGGAGAAAAACCATGAAGAAATGTTAATTCTGATGTATAAAGAACCCCTTATTTCCTAGCCTACTCTTTTTCTTTTCATTTTTTTTTTTCTTTTACCCATGGACAAGTATGACTCAAGCTTCTTGCCAGTCAACACCCACTCACTAGTCACAGGAATATCAGAAGCTGTATCTGCTGTAAGATTATTTCCTAACATTTTATCTATAGACAAACCTATCCCTTCATACATTCTACCAACATCAGTTTCACTTCTTCCATCTCATTTTCACTGTGGTATTTTGCTAGATCCAGTTCTAGTCCCATCAGTATCATGGCATATTCACTCCCATCTATTTTTAAAGCTACCAAACGTGGCACTATTTGTGCAATGATGGGTAATTATTTTAAGCTTCAAAATATGAAAGAAATACATTAAAAAAAATAGAAAGAAAAATAGAAAAACATCCTCCTGATAAAAACGAATCTTTGAAAGAACAGGCCCTATAACTTTAAGCATCTTTGTTGGATGACACTTCCATCTCCCTTTTTTACCACCTAGATTATTATCAGTACATCATTACTTTCGCCTCAATGCAAGTCCTACCAGCTAAGAAATGCATGAGGGAACTTTTTATCATCTGTTTTATTCAAATTACTTCAGGGAAAACAACCAACATACCTCCAGCTGTTTGCTGGCTTCTTCATTTCTCAGTATCAGGGATAACTTGGTGCGAAGACTCCGAAAGTGCATATCAATCAGCATGTTCGCCCGCTTTGTGGTTACATCGTTGATTGACTGAATTATTAATAAAGAGAACAGTGCTTTACACGTGGACTCTTGAAACAAACCACTGCCAACGGCACAGTAAAACATCTGTACTTACCAAAATAATAAGCTGGTGGTTTTCAGAATCGTACGTTACAGAAAAAGCTCCAACTGCCTTTTTGAAGTCCTTATGTGCAGATTCTTTGGCACACCTAGGAATAAAAATTAAAAATAGTAACCACTGCATTTATGGTTAACAGCCAAAAAAAGTAATTCCTTAATACAAAGAATGTAAATAAAGATTTCCAAGCTATCCCTTTCAAATCAAGTGTTATTTTATTATGTTATCATTTATTTCACTACTTTTTTTTTCATTTGTTTTCACATAAGTAGGATTAAAAATATTTCAGGAATTTTCTGTATGTACATCTGTGAAATGACAAGTTAAACAAGACTACATTAAAAAGCTATAATCACTATAATCATCAAGTTCAAGATTTTAAACACATAATGAACCAGTAAATTGTTTGATTTCATTGTAGCCTCTGCAGCATTCTAATGACCTTATACTCATCTTATGCTGTGCTTGGCTTCTCCAGGTTTCCTGTGTCCACTCACCATGGAGTGAACTTGTGTCTGCTGTAACACTAACTTGAGGAAGTTTTTGTCTAACCTGAATTTAGAACTCATTCCACACTGAGGCAAAACCATGCATCTCAGGAAAAGCAGAAAGTGACCTGAAGGGGAGTCAGTATTCATCTGACTTTCAGAGCTGTATCTATATAATAACAACAAGTCCATGGTCTATGAGAAAGCTAGCTGGCTTTGTATCATACTCTGGGAGGTTTCATTATTGTTCAACTATTCCCAGAGCCATCATCAAATAATAAAAGTTGACCAAGAATGGATTCAGATTAACCTGTACACATCACTGAACAGCTGTAAGAATAAAAATCTAGATCACACAAACCTTAAAATTTTGAAGAAAGTGTTCCCTCCTCCAGAACTAAACTGCAATTTAAAAATCATCTTTTCTATTTTTGACCATATCAGTATTTTTTACATTCTTATATTCCAAGTTAATTTAGAGCAGTAAAAAATATTTTTATTCCTCTTGTCTCAGGCTTAAGATGTTACCCACATTCTGAAACAAGTTATGAAGAAACGCTTGTACTTACATTTGCCTTAAATCTTCAGGGACTGCCAGTTTGATTTTATGAAAAGTATCTTTTGTTGCGGGTTTATTGGGGTTCACAGATCTCAAACGCTCAATTGTGACAATTTCGTTGTATGTAGCATCACAGGCTGCATATTCTATTACGTAGAACTGATATAAAAATAATAAAATCATCCAAGCCACATATTTCATGACATGAGTGAGCATTACACTATTAAGGAAAAAGTATTTTGGTTAACCACACAAGTAAAATTTGACTTCTCAGGCTGAGGTTAATAGTAATTGCAACTGTCCTAATCAAGAAACTCTTAAGAAATGAAAATAGATTAGTTCAAACCACAGTGCACATCAATATATAAACAGAAAAGAAAGAAAAAAGTATAAGTAAACATAATATATATATGTATATATGCATACTCCTACCTCACCCTTTATCATTCTCACTTTAGCCAACCACCAACAGCAGGGTTCTTTTTCATTTGCCCTGGAATAAACCTGAACAAAATACATACATTATATTCTTTAAAAGACATCACAAAAGCTGACTAATATGATCAGCAACTCCATAGGAACAAAATCCAGCAAAATATCTTAGTACATAAAGTGTCTGAGCACAACACAGAAAGCATGTAGCAGCAAGACTGTACAGATAAATAATAATACATAATGCAGTGCCCAATCTACTGGCATTAGCTGCTTCAGTCTTGCATGCAGTCAAAGGAGAGATAATTCAGACTTTTACATCTGTTAATATTTACTCAACAGTATTTCCAATTGTGTGTAGGTCTGCCGAGGTCCTACCAAGTGGGTAAGAGGGAGATCACACAGCTACTACACTTCTTTAGTACATGTGCTATCAGCCACATCCACATTATAGAAGTTTTGCCATTTTCTTATATTTCAAATTAAAAACTTACACAGCATGCAAGCAAAATGCAAATCTTGAAAGCTCTCTTTCTTTAAATTAACTACAAAAATAAATGTTATGATTTTATAAAATAAGGAGGTTTTAGGAACATGCTACTTTAAAGTCAATCTCTTTCCATACACATGTATTTACAGACACACATATTTCTGCATTTTTATGTATACACACATGTAATGCAAATTATCTGATTCAGCTTGAAGTTTTCGTAATAGAGACACTATTACCTTTCAGCTTAAGAACTACAGTTCATCACCTATTTCTGACTTAATCCAGTTCTAGAAAGGACTGATCTCTCATCAATGCAACACTGAACATGTTTGTAAATCAGCATATTTGTAACTCAGCATGAAAGTCATGGTACATGGAATTTGCACAGTTTACAACTGTCAGACTCTGGGTTTGGTGATGTGCCTGGTGATGTGTCTGACACTGTTTACTATAGCACTTGGAATCAAAACAGGTGACAGCACCTAACATGGAAGCAAACCTTCCAGTGGCTTGGGTGACCTTTTTCAAAGCAAGTTCTCTCACTTCTCAAAACAAAAGCTGTTAATGGAGCTTACACACCTCTACTTCATCGCTTTCATTTATGTCTTTATTATAGCCTGCAGGTGGTGGGAACCTCACATCATGGAATGGGATTTGTCTCTCTGGTTGCCAGCTACAAACAAAAACACAGTGAATGGTCTAAACATTTTCATCTTCTTTGTAAACAGAAATCAAACATTTTTAATCCCTTAATTTTACATTTTCAAATTCTGTGGAGCTTTCATGCATATATGTCTTAAAGGTAATGTGATCCAATGTACACATGATAAGAAAGAAACACACCTAACTGACCATTAAGCATCTTAAATGAAACCCTGATGTCACTTGCAGTCTTTTGAATCTTCCAGTAGAAGTTCTTCATCAGTTTACAGTTATGGGTTTTTACCCCAATATTAGAAACACAGATTAAAAAACATTTTGTAACACATTTGGACACTTCCTTCAAAACAAGCCTGTATCTTATTTTTCTTTGGTTCTACTACAGGTTATGAATATTTGATCCGGATACAGTCTGAACACAGTTTAAATTTTCAGTTTCTTTAGTGGAAACTGGATAAATTTAGTTTCTAGATCAGAAAATTGGTATTCATCACATACCTATAGAACAAATTTTGTAATAACGTAATCTTCTAAAACTATGGCAAGACATTCACATGAGAAAGAGTCAGCAATGGTACAACTGTTGACTTACTGAACATGGGTTGTCATCATGTAAATTCAGTAACAACATGATTACCTTCCCAGCAAAACCCATGTTTACTATGATTTTACACTTGATAGTATTTAAACCATTAAAAGCATTTATATAGAAATGTCACAAAATAGCAGATACTAAATGTAACTTTAAAACCTGTCAGCAGCAAGTTTAGTTAGTGTATCTAAAAAACACTTCACTAAGCCATATTTAGGTCAATCAAATGCAAGGTTGATACTCTGTCGTTTACAGGTACAACACCAACAATACACTTACTTGTTTTCAAATGAAACTGTTATTGAATCTTCATGCACATCCTTTACAAATGCCTGTGGAGGAAATAAAGTGTAATTATGGTATGCTTACGGATATTTTCAAAAATAATTTTAAGCCTGTAAAACACCTCTTTTTCACAAATATTGAATGCCACAATAAAAGCATGTTTTAAAGTCAGCCTTTTTAATTTTGCAGTAGACTTACATAAAACACATCCTGAAAGCTGATACCTCCTTGGGTTCATGACTGCCAGTGCACTGATACACAAACAGAATGCCTGAGCTATGAAGACATTATTTCTACTTTTCAGATGTAAAAGGAGACATTAGTAGGAAATGACAAGATAGTTCAAGAGTTTAAAATGTTTGATTTTATAATCACATTTAATGTACAGACAGGCATGAAAATTAAACATCACTATTTCTCAGAAAACAAATGAAACCAAAGCCCACAAAACCCCCTGTTTCATCTCTTTACCTCAAAGTACATTTGAACATTGCAAAACCCATATATATCGATTTCAGCAGAATCTTCCCCATATTTACTTCATTATACTAAGTCTGTAGAGCACAAACTTTAGATAAATGACCTTCCTTCCCTTTTTTCCTGGGGGATGGACAGCAGTTGTGCTCTCCGTGACACCACAAAGCAGAGGACACAACTAGGATTCAGCACCGAGGGCTCCTCCTGCCTTATGCACTCGATGGACTTATTTTTATTAGTTCAATGTTTAGCTTTAAGCCCCAAATGTCCCCCCCCATTCCCCATCTACCAAACAGTAAGACCAGTACTCAAAGAAATTTGGGATTTACTAATCAAAATATTTTTCTTAGCCTGAAACAATGGAGGTCACAGGTTAACCAGGGATGAAAAGACTGTGGGAGATTTTTTCATTATTTTTTGAAGTACCTCTATGACCTTCTGACACGAGCTGCTTAAGTGCTGAATATTCCACTAATATTAGTCCACACATAGTATCATTGCAAGGTAGGTAGATAGAAGACCATAAGCAAGAAAGAATAGAGAAGTTTGTTCTGCTAATAGAGATCCACCTTAGTAGACCAAAAACTGCTCAGTAAATTGAAAATAATTTAGTAGCAACTACCACTGCTGTAGAAGAATTAGTTAATGAAGTATGGAATATTTTATTATTCTCGCCTTTACAAGTTTCCAAGACAAGATCTTATCTCTTATAAAAAGGTAAGTCTCTCTTATATGGAACCTAAATGGTTTTTTAAAAATTCTGTTGCTATTTTTGCTTTACAAAGTATTCCAAAATATTTCCTGAGTGGCAGCAGTATTTCAGTATCAAAGAGCAACACCTGACAACTAATACAGAATTCCAAAAACTGGCTATACTAAAATTAAGTGGTACATGCACATCAATGTCATCACTCAGTCACTCAGTACAAGGAAGAAAATACCATGCGAGTTGATAACTGAAACATAACCAATGCCACTGTGAATAGAAGTTGAAGGAAAGCCACAGTGACAACAGCAAAAAATTATTTTACACCTTGCTCACCTTTCAATACTCTTAAGAACAAGACTTTATTATTGCCAGCAAGCCAAGGAGACTTAAAAAAGTCTCCAAATGTATTTGCATAATTATAAATTTCAAAATTCCATATTCCTTCAAAGGGGACTACAGTACAGCTGATGTTTTTCAATGACATAGTATAAAGACTTCAGACCACATCTCAAGATCATGTTCACAGCAGTACAGAAACGGTATTTACATAAAGAGGCAACAGAGCTCTCAGTTGATCATTATGGATACTGAAAATTTAGCTTATGTTTCATATTACAGTGTATTCTGTAAGAAGATTCCAGAATTGGATATGCATTTGAACAATACAATGGTAATCCTGATTCATTTCACAACATTACACAGATCACCTTCAAAGGCTTCACCCACATTTCTTCCAATGGTTGTCACGTGCAACTTAGAAGTATCTATTCTTACAAATGTAGCTGAAATGGATACCTTTAATACCTGAAAAACACTATGATCACTACCAGATATTAGGTATGGATCCTTTGTGCCACAGACTGGCCAAGGATTAACAGAGCAATACTTGAGTATGTAAAAGCAGAAATCATTTTACAAAGCAAATTCAACAGAAATGGTACCAGCAACACTAAATAGCCTTCAGGCAAACAGGTAAGAGTAACACAACCTGTGCCCTAAGGAAGAATTTGTTGATACTTAATTTTCTCATTTTTATAAAATGTCAAAAAAAAATCACCTTTCCTTGTACGAAAGATATTTTGGGCGAAGTCATCACCTGTGTGGTGATGAAAACACCAAAAGGTGTCCTAAACAGCACTCTGAAAAAATGACAGAAAATGGCAGAAAAATTCACAAGCACAGCAGCAAAGAGCAAGACTACATCTCATATCCAGAGAGAGATGGAAGAGAGGTCCTAACATCCAACTCACCTTGAGCAGAATCCTAGGGACTACAACAATATACCTCATTAAAGGTAATAATGCTAAAACCTACCATTAATAAGTAAACCAGGATGTGCAACAAATAAATCTAAGTTAAGCTGAAGACTAGCCTGGATCTTCAAAGAGTTTAGCAATTACGCTATCTGGAAACAGCAAAACTTGAGAGACATAGCAGCCTGAAAGAGGAATGAACTACACTGCCCTGTTTCAGCTCTCTTGAAACAGTTCTTCCACATTGCTTTGGTCACAACCCAGAAACCAGAGGGAACCTGAACCAGGAACATAAGTTAAACTGCTGACCTAACACAGGTACCATCAATACAGACACTGCCAAGGAAAATTACAAATCTGAATTTCTTTAGCTTACAACAAGTTCAGAAGAGTCAACCACGAAACAGATGAATACCTAGTTTTTATTTCAGCTTCGCCAAAAACACTGGTACCATAACACTGTGGTTTGTCTTTTAATTTAGTCTTGCAAAATTACAAAAGTTCATTGGAGTAAATTTTTAATTGCCAAATATCTAATTTCAAATATGCAATATATGAAACACTTCTGCACACCTCTCTGTGATACTTATGCTTTAGAACAACTATTCAAAATGTATTAATGACTACTAATACAGCCCTTAATATTTGGTTGTCTAATCCTGTCTATCCAGAAAATGATGGTTTTCCTTGTTTTACAGTTACTTGTGACACAGAAATATGTCAGACACTTATCACATCAGTTTTCCATAGTAAGGACCACAGCGTTCTGTCACTTTTCCTCCAATATAAACATTTAAACAGATTTGTAGTACAAAGATGTATTTGGACTCTCCAGCACTATATATTTAAATTTGTACATGTCCAAGTACAAAGAGAAAGGTCTGAAACATTTCTAAGTTTTCCTTTCCTTTAAGCAGCAATGCCTTTGGAAAACCAAAATTAATACTTATCAGAACTGTTTAATAGCCTTGTTTTTGTAATACTTGTGCAACTTCAAAGCAAGCTAAAAAGAACTGAAGCCTTTAGCACCATAACCCAAATTCACAGACACAGGACAAGCCAGAACCAGATGTCAGTAGAGAAGAAGCTCTGACCTCACATAAAGTATCACAAGAAATACAATAATCATTCATCAGCCTTTTTTAGATAAAGAGCGTAAGGAGGCATGGGAATCCAAATATAAATGTGCAGATATGTGAGTTTAAAATGCACCCCCATGAAGGGACAGAACAGTGGCTCTGATGAATTTGTACACAAACATGAATTGCCTTAAAAATAAAGTCAAACTGGATGGAAGCAAAATGAGGTAACATGACAGTGGAGATACCACTATTGCTAACAGCAGAAATACCAAGAAAGATTACACAAAAAATTATCTGTGAACAGAAGCACATTTTATAATGGCAAAGGTTGATTCTACTTCTCTAATGTGGAAAAAAATTTAAATGTGGTAAGTTACTTACACCAAATTTGACTCTGAGTCACATAAACCATTTCATTTCTCTCCATCCTTCAGATATAATTAAGTAAAAAAGTTTACAGCATGACATTTTTCAAACACATAAGCATTCACATTCTAAGAATGGTTATATGCTGAATATATGGTCCAAATTTTACAAATTATTTGTTAAAAAAATAAGAATTATTGGAAACACCAGCATATTTTTTATTTTTATGCTAAATGGAATAACAGACACTTCAAGGAGAAAAATAAAGGCTTCAGCTGCCATGAAATTTTGTTGCTTTTTTAAAAGTCTGCTCACATCACCAGATGTGAACATTGTCAACCATTTTAATAAAGGAAGATAATTAACTGCAAGAAGGGCAAGTAGGGAAAATATGCCTTTTAACATAAAAAAGCTATGTTGGTAACAAACGTGCATCTACTGTTAGTGTAACAGTTCTGTAACATTTCATACCTGTTAGAAGGAGAATGTCAAAAGGGAACTCGGTGGATAATCAAGTCTGAGAAAGGCTGGACATACAAAGGAACAGAATAGGGAAAGAAAAATAGTCACAGAAATGGTCACCAGACGAGGGAAAAGGGTACAGGCAGTCATCCTCAGCAGGACTGAGTAGAAAGGCTCATGAATGTACAAAGAGGCTGGAGATATTGGCTGAGGGTGTCTGTATGGAACAGTGAAAGAAAAAAAATGGATACAGAAGGCCACAGGAACAGTTGCTGATAGTGAGACCTAGAGTAATAAAGTAGTAAGAAAGATGAAATATTTTATCAGTTGTAGCTTCAATGAAGTTGTCTATAAAACCAAGCAAACAACAGCAAGGCATTGAAAATACTGGGATGAAAAGTGGAAGATTTTCACAAGGTTATAGAGCAAGAAGTGGCAAAAATTGGGTTATAGACAACATATAGATGTTAACAACAAACATCATTCCAAAACTGACTGCCTCATATACAGGATGCTTTCCATCTTCAGCAGAGGACACAAGAGAGAATCACTCCCAAACTGGAAAAAAAATAATCAATCCCATGTTGGAAAGGCATCCAGCATGTTCCGTTTTAGAGGGAAATACCTAAAGCTAATCCCCAAAAGATTAGACTAAGGCTATCTATTAGTCCTCTGTGAATGAGATAAGAACTTCAAAACCCAATTTACTACTCCTATACTAGAAAAGATATGAGAAGATATGTCCTAATACTGCACATCTTAAAGATTTAGTTACGTGGCTGTGAGCTGCAAAAAGGCAGTTCCCTCCCCTTGGATTCACAGTCCTGGTGGTTTGTTGGACCAGTCTACATAAAATAAGTAAGGAAATCTAACATTTTCTTTCCAAGTATTCTGGGCCCAGCCACATAGCAAGTCATGACTAAGCATCTCTAGGTACCAGATTGTCAATTATCCCTGAATCATGCTCATTGACTGCACTGTGCTTTCCATGGAATAATTCAATTTAGGCAAGGAGGAAAAAAAAATCATGGAAGTACAAAGTATTCACTAAGCAGTATTTTAATTCCATTCAGAAAGAACTGGCCTCCACTACAGCAGTCACATCAACACATTCCAGTATTCCAGTGCACCTGACCAGGATAAAATTTAATTCAAATCTTACAGCTGGGTATGAAGACATCCTCAAACCATCTCCTATGTTTTGTGTGGGACATGAATGCTCTGGATATATGTCAGAAAACACCAGTTTATTACTTTTAGCAGGGCTTAGGGGGGCAGTTTTGTACTGTCAAGATCCACATGCTGCTGTGGATACTCAGGTCCTCAGAAAGATCTACAAGGAGGATATGAAAACCTGAAGCACAATTAGGTGCCTACTTGAGCCACTTCATCCCATCCTGGCTATAGCAGCCAGACTCCTCCCCCGTCCATTTCTTAGCATAAGAGAGGTGTATTTTTCAAAAAAATTTACATATTCTCATTAAGATCTTCAGAACTATTCAAAGAAATCTTCACCAGTTATCAGTAAATCATGAGACTGAATAAAAGAATTGCTTTGCTTTTGGTTTGTTTGAAACATTACTGCTGTAAATAACTTCTCAGGAGACTGTTTAAAGAAACTTTTTAAAAGAAAAAATAAAACCATCTTGCAATTAAATTCACACTTGACATCACTGCACACTTCTTGTTATGCTGGGTCAACATTCATTTCTTACAACCAAACTGCCAATCTATAAGATAGGCATAAAACTCACAAGAAAAAAATTAAATCTATTTAGAACAGAGTGATACTCAGACATTATGATGAAAGAAAAATCTGTAACTAGAATGCAAGTAATTCAAACTAGGGGAACACTAGAGGAAAATTGCTAGTTTATACTGAATATTATTTCATGAGGTGCAAAACAACTCCCACTTTTTTATCATTTAAAAAAAAAAAAAGTTGCATTTAAGTTTGATGCTCCATCTAAAGAGGTAATTCAGGTGAAGACAGATAAATCCATATGCTCATTTTTCCCTTTAGACAATTTAACCAAGACTTCTTGGTCAGCGATAAAGAGGAAACAAAAAAAAATTCTGTCAAGATTTCTAAAAGTTAAAGGACAAACATAACCATACTGCTTGGGGCAATGTCTGTGTTAGAACTTGGGTACACCTAAATCATGAATAAACTTCCATGAACATGTGCTCTAATGCATTTTTTACCTACACACAAGGGGTACAGGGCCCCATGGTGTCAAACCTGAACATAAACAATGAAAGTTCCAGGAGCTTTCAATTCTCCCAGGTGTCTTCCATAATATTTGTCACTAAAGAATGCATCATGTCATTATTACCATCATCTCTTTCACATCATTGTGAAACTACTCTAATTTGATAAAAACCTCCTTAAAAGTTCTCCTGTGCAACATATTTACTCCTTCTGCTTCTTTCTGACCAAATACTGTACCTTTAAAAATGTAAAGCTCATCCTTAAAAGTACTAGATTATTTAATTCCAGGAAGCAATATACAGTTCTAGAACTTTGACTACAGCACTGTGAGCTCATGGGATGCTTAGTTATCACTGATTTGTATCACACATACCTTTTTTTGGAAAAAATAATTATTTTCAGAATAGGATGCTAGCACACATATTTTAAAAATAAGCTTTTAAGAGGCTTTTTTTTCCTTAGAAAAACTCAGTGTTGGAACTGTATCATCTGGATATCTACCTGGCTTACCACAGGAACACGTGAGTGTGAAACTCTACCCGGTCCTTCATTGCTAACATAAATATTGGATGTCGCACAATAACTAGGCCCAATTTTTAAAGTCCTAGGAGCATTTAACCATGGGAGACTTGCAGGAACTGACCCATGGCTGTTCCTGGTATGTTGATAACAGGTCAATGAGAGTAGGCCCAAACCCATCACATCCGAATTTTATTTTCTGTACAACTACGAATTACACTCTATTAAGGAGCTGATTAATACAACCCACCTCATGCAAAGCCACACAATACTACACGGTATTAATAAAACATATTCAGTGCTCAGAGTATATGTTCAAGGCTCAGTGATGGCTTTATTAAGCACAAGGGCTTGGAAACAAACATGGAACGCCTCTAAGTAATTTCAGTAAGAAGTACATTTGATGACTACATGTATTTAGCGACTCTGCACAGATATATTTGGCCAAGCAATGCTATCTTTAATATCACTAGGCAGCTTCCCCTGCCATGGCATTAGGAGCAAGAATCCACCACAGCATTTCATCAGGAATGTGTATTAACCAGGGCCCCCCTCTTCCCCGTCTTGCAGGCCGTGCTCATGCAGTGCAGTGCAGCTCTCCTGGAAACCCGGACGGCGAGAGAGACTTTCCTTAAGTAGCGACAAAAGCTGAGGATTTAACAATTAATGCCCCATCCCAGCGCTGATCCTCGCTCAGAGCCGGGACCAGGCGGCCCCGGGCGCCCCTTCCCACAAAGGGGGAAGGCCCGAGGCCTCCCCGCTCTCCCTCCTCATCGGGCCTCGAGTCCCCTCAGCCCCGGCGGAGCCGGCTCGCTCTCCGCGGCCACCGCGAGGGACCTGCCGCGGCCTCCACCCCTGCCTGGCTCTCCCTCCTCCTTCCTGCCCCAGGGCCTCCGCTCTCCCTCGGCGCGGGGAGGAGGAGGAGGAGCCGCCGCCGCCTCCTCCTCCTCCCGTTGCCGTCCCCGCTCTCTCCCCTGGGGCCCGGCCCGGCCGCGAGCACCCGGTACCTTGTAGAAGGCCCCGTTGGAGCCCCGCACCTCCACCACCAGCTCCTCCATGTTGTGCGCGGTGCGGGAGACCCGGGCCCGGCGCCGCCTCCCTTCCCTTTCTCTGTGCCGGCGCAGGCGGGGGAGGAGCGGTGTGTGTGTGCGGGGCGGGGGCGCTCGGTTCACGCCG